>PVJD01009811.1:0-59222 GCA_004026545.1 Mormoops blainvillei
CATCTGATAATAGTAATCTGTTGCCAGAGGCTTGCCGTGAAGACAAAGTGAGTCAGGAAAAGCGCGCCCTCCAGAACGGTGTGTGGCACCCCCAGAGCTGCAGGGACCTCCTCTGTCTCACTCCACCTATCAGGGGCTCCGCCGGGCCAGCCGCGCGGGGCAAGGTGTGCCCGTCTCACAAGCAAGGGAATGGAGACCTAGACAAGCAGAGTCCCTTGTCCTTGGGGGCGAGCTCAGGCTTTGCGGAAGTGGGAGGACCTGCTTGAGGAGGAGAGGTAGGGTTTCGATAGGAAGAAGGGCAAGTGGAAAAGTGTTCCAGGAGAGGCGAGGGAGCAATGTCAGAGGCCTCTCAGCTGCAGGATGGGTGGCTCCCGGCTGGGCGCCTCTGCACAGCTGGGCAGAGCGGGCTTGCCCACCCTACGATGCCCAGAAATGGGAGAACTGGGAAGGAAAGCACCCTTCCAGATGAGAAGGCCTTTGGCTGGAAGTGAGGCTGGAGATCCGGAGCCACAGGGCGGATTCCTTCCTTTCATCTGCGTGCTTGCTGCCTCCACTTGGGGCCCTGCAGCTGGTATGCCGGGCACGGGGGCGGGTTCCCTGCTGGGCATGGCCCAGCAGCTGGTGTGATCAGTGAGTGCACAGCCGGGGGCCCACCTGTCTCCCTGTGCCCATCTCCAAACCTGGAGGACAATGCTGTTTGGAGGGGCGGACAGGAACCAAGCGCATGCTGATGGGGGTTTGCCTTCTCTGCTGCTAGACGGCAGACATCCTGTGGGTGGGGTTCATTCTTTACCTAATTTATCATTGTACCTCCAGCACCTGATGCAACGCCCAGCCCCAGGTCGGCCGGCTCAGGCAACCCTTTCTTGATGGAAAGGATAAAGGAAGTCCACTTGATTCAGAATGGGGGAACACAGGTGCTTCCCAACACACACTGATTTGTGGAGCTCTGGGAGGGTTCTCCATCCAGGGAGGATCCCCCTCCTTAGCGTGGGGCCTGCCCTTCCTCTCCTAGCAGTGCCATTTTAAGTGCGAGTGCCCCAGGCAGGGCCTCACCTGGGCCACTAATAATCCTGAGAGAGAGCTTGTGTGAAAGGTGCAGGCCTGGCGTTGCTGGAGGCAGGGGGTCCCTGTGGGGGCAGGAAGTAGGGGCTGAAGGTCAGAAGGGCTCTCTGAGTCCTAAAACCGGGTGGCCAGGCCTGCGGCTGCAGGAGGCACACACAGGGCCCCGGGCCCAGGGCACACTTCTTAGCAGGCCCAATTGGGAACAGAACCAAGAGCTGGTAGGTTTCCCGTTGATGCCCGCCCATCTCCTGCGCCATCTCCAAACCTCAGCCCCGCGCCTCCCCTGGCGTCTCAAGGGGTGGAGTGTCTGAGTGGGGAGGGGTCTTAGCAACCCTTTGGCCTGAGTCCTTATCTTCCACTTAAGGACACTGAGGCCGAGTTAATTTTTAATTCCTCTTAGATGTCTTTATATTTTAGTAGAATTTGTTTACAGCTGTACGTAATGCAAAGGAACAAATCATTGATGTTGAGACTTGCGATGTCCACGGGGAGATTGTTTTTGAACTTTTATGTGGATAGGGGAGGGTTCTACCATCTCTCTAAGCAAGGCTTTCTTCCTTTCTCTGATGTCATGTGGGGCTAAAAAAAATTGATACTTTTCCTCATGCCCTCTAAATTCTTTTAGACCCGGCTAAATAACCAAATTAACAGAGACAGATTAACAGGAGAAAAACCAAAGTTTAATACATGTGCATGGGGAGTTCACATAGACATGATAAATCCGCGAAAATTCCAGACAGCGAGGCAACTCTGGGTGCATAAGACAGTTTGGACAAAGGAGGAGAGGAAGGGAGCGGGGTGTTAGATTTCAGAAACGAGAGTAGGTGATGTACAGGTAGCTGAGGAAGAGCGGGACACGGGGCAGGAAGGTCCTTGCTGGGTGACTCGGGAACAGTGGGGCGGGGGTAGGCCCTGCCCGAAACCCTCTCGTTCACCACGCGTAATTCCGTTAAAGCAGCACCCTAAGACCCTCCTGGGGCAGGTTTCTCTGTCTGAATCTCTTGGGCAGGAAAGGGGGGAGAGGGTCAAAGGTTCTTCCTGAGTCTTTTGTTTCTTACTAAACCGCTTAAAAATCAATAACTGAAAAAGCAGCTTCAGGTGGCAGAATTTTGGTTCCTTCAATCACCATCCACGTCCCAGGGCGCGTGAGCCAGGGGTTAACCCGGGGCAGCTGGCACGAGGCTGCGCCTTTTCTGCGGGTCACCCCACTGACCCACGTGGGAAAGACAGCCAGGCGGGCCTATTCGCTTTCCATTGTCCTCCAGGAACCACCCTCCCCCCAGCCCCGTGGCCATCTTATCCTTGACCTTGGGGTGGCTGTCCTCAGCAGGCAACTCCAAAGCAGGGCACAGCATCCAGACCTGGCTCCGGGGTCCTGGGGTCCTGCCTCCACCCACAGACTGGCATGACTCAGTCCATGAGTGTGCCCACGGCAAGGACTGGCCGGGGGCTGATGGAGAGGAGGTCAACGGTGGAGAGACCAGCGAGATGGATCCAGATGGACAGGAAGATGTGGACATGCTAGAGACAAACGGATGGTGGCTGGGTGAAGAGCCAGAGGTCCCAGTGGGGTGGGGGTAGGTATCCAGGGAGCTAGGTCGCAGGGTGGGGGCAGCTGGGATGAGATCCCCTGCCCGGTCACAGAGGAAGGAGGAGCCTCAGGGGCCTGCGGCTTGAGAGAAGCAGGTCTCAGTGCCACCAGGTGGCCTAGGCGGTGGGTTTGTCCAGTCCTGGGGTTATGCTTGAGAGCCAGTGAGAAAAGCCCAGCTTTTCTCCAGGACAGTTGGCGGAGGGGGAGTGGGAAACCGGCTGGCTCTGGGGGTGGGGGGCGGTGCTGGGAGAGGGATTGGGAGGGGCGTGGAAAGTATGGGGTCAAAAATCTTAATTTAAACACATGGTGGGCCCACCGCTGGGATTCAGATGTGTCCCTGAGTGACAGAGGTGCGTCCTGGGACAGAACTTCCCCTAGAGGAAGGAGGTGACACTGCAGCGTCTCTGCGCCCGGCCCGGGTTGAGGAATGAACACGGCCGGGGCGCTGTTCATACTGGAGGCTCAGGTGAGCACGACACACCTGGCCAAGGAATGGAGTACAGGTTGTCAGAGGGATGGGGTGTGGTGTCCACAGGGCCATCGTGGGCAGCGGCACCAGGGGCACCATCCCCAGAGACCATGGTGGAGGCTTGTCCAGTGTCTGTCTCCAGGGCTCATGCCTTTCACTGAAAGCACTGGCTGCACACTTGGGCATTCCCGTACTGGACGCTGAGACAGGAAAGAGAAAGGTGGCCTCCATGCGTTGTTACAGGTTGCCAAGCACTGTTGGCAGACCCCAGGGCCCAGTGCCTTAAGGGTTTGCGGTGCCCACTGGACACAGAAGTGCAGAAACGGAAGGCGTAAGTGCGTTGGTCTCAGTGGAGCTGGCATCGGGCTGGACGACAGAGAGCCCACGCCTGGGGGCAGCCATGAGGACCTGGCAAGCACTTCTTATGGACAGGGCCCTTCACTAGCGGATGCCCGCAGGAGGGTGTGAGATCCATCCCGTCTTCCCTGGAAGCTGCTCTCAGAGCTGTCCCCCTGTCCGGCAGCCTCTTCTCCCTGCCACGCTCCCAGCTGCACGCACCCTCCATCAGCTACCAGGAATGCCTGTCTCTGGGACCAAACCCTCCCTGATCTGAGCCCCTGCCCGCTCCACGCAGCCTCCGTCCTTGCTTCTCTCCAGCCACAGGCTCGGCCCTCTTGGTTCCTTTGCAGAGGGAGTCCTGAGAGGAGGTAGCAGCTTTTGCTCACGGAAGTCACAGTCAGCTGTGGAGGCTGCTTTGTCACAGTGTATCATGTCTCAAGCACTTGGGCGTGGGTGCCACCCGGGGGTGTGGTGACGATGGCCCCTCTCCTGGGCACAGGTTTCCTGGAATCCAGAGCATCCCACATTCTGCCTTTCAGAACAGTGTTGTTATTTATAGTTTACTGATGATGAAACTGAAGTTCAGAGAGACCGGATGGCTTGCCCAAGGTCGCCATGCTCCGGAGTGGTTGTGTTGGTCTCAACCAAGCCCCTGCCAGCATGCCCGAGCACGTGCGTGGTGAGGTGGCACCAGGCAGCTGGCTGCCAGCACTGCTCATCATAGCCCCTGCAGGAGAGAGGGGCCTGAGATGTTCGAGAGGAGGTGAGGCGGAACGGAAAGAGAAGTGGCGCCAGGACTACACCCAACAATGCTGCTACCCTGGGCAAGTCACTTCATTTCCCTGGGCCTCGGTTTTCTCATCTGTAAGACGGGGCTGGTAACATCCATCAACCTCATGGGGCTGTCGTGTGGCTTAAATGAGATCGCAGGTAAGCGAGTGGAGGTTGTGGGTCTCTATACGATATTAAGTCTCGATCATCTTCTGGAGTCCCTTAGGGCAGACAAGTGCCTAAATTCTCATCAGCTCACATCTCAGGGGTCATCTGCGCTCCCCCAGGTATTGGGCTGGGAGCAATGGGAAGAGAACACAGGGTGGGCCCACGGAAGGCGTGGGGGGGTGGGAGCTCAAAGACCCGCTGACTCTGGGCTTGGCCGGCTCCCTCTGAAGCCCCCCAGAGGCAGCACAAAGGGACAGACCAGCATCAAGGCCCCAAGGCAGACTGGGGCTTTGGTGCCCACGGTCAGCTGACCGGACACGCCGGGGTCAGGCCCGGCTCCTTTACGAGGGTGCCCCTTCCTTCTGATCCAGGCAGGTGGCCAGATGATGAGTGGCCTGAGGACAGAGCTCGAACGGGAATGGAGAACGGACCAGTTGGCAAAACCTGAAGCAGATCAATGGAGACCGTCCGGATGAATTTGGGCTGCACTGGGGGGCTGGTGGCGAGTGCCCGGCCCCCTGGAGCCTGTGGCATGCTACCCTGTTCCTGGAGAGGAGCTCCATTCAGGCCGGAGCCCCAGTGCCCTTCCCCATCTCTCGCCCCCTCTAGGAGAGCCCAGAAGCCCTTCCTGCTGGCCCCACCCCTCTGTGCAGGACCTGGGAGGTAGTCGTGGTTTCCATCTGAGCGGGTGCACTAGCAGTTCAAGGCGTACCCTGCGAGTGCTGAGCAAGTGGGGCGGGAGCGTGTACATCTATGGCAGTGTCTGGATACAGTCACATTCTGAGTGTCCCAGGCCACTCTTTGCTGGTGTCTGTGGGCACCCTTACATCCTTGGTGGCTTGGGCCTTCAGGGCCTCCTCCTGTCCCCGGAAGGCAGGGCTGCAGGAGGGGCGGCCCTGTCGCACAATCAGCCCCTCCTCCAGCAGGTCCGTTCCCACGATGGGCCCCTGTTCTGAGCGCTGGCAAGAGGGGCCGTAGGATTGGCTTAGCAGGCTGGGGTCCCCTGACGGGAAAGCTCAGACAACACTCACATGGGGGGGAGACGATCTGAAAGACCCTGCCACTTTCAGGGGCCCTCTAAGGCTGGGCTCTGGGTTGGCACCCTAAAACGGCCTAAGCCCCAGGCTAGATCAGAGCTGACAGGCCCTGGGGGTGAAGACGGTGGCCTGGCGCGTGGGATGGTCCCCTCCCCGGGCCATGCCCGTGATTGGCACGCACAAGATGCTCAGACTCACTGACCCCTGGCTTCTGTGCGCTGCCCTGCTTCCTCCAGTTCACTGTGGCCTTGCTGCGGGGCCTGTGCTGCGTGCCAGTGTGCCAGCTCTCTGGGCACCTGAGGCTCTTGGCCTACTGACACCAGCCTGGGAGGTGCCAGGGAGTCCCTGGGACCTGTGGGTGGGCCATGCCCAGCGCTGCCCGGGAGCTGCTCCCCTGAGCTCCAACTCCAGACCCAGGTGGGCAGGACACAGAAAAGGAGGCCTGGTGTTGGGGGCTGGATGGGGAAGGGGAGAGGTCAGAGGGTGCTACAGCTTCCTGAGAAACGAGGGACTGCTGAGCTGGGCTTCGGAGCGGGGCATGGCCCCCAAATCACACAGACGGCTGTGTGATCTGGGGTTCCGATGCCCCCTACATGTTCATCTGCTTTGAGGCACTCTGAGCGGGGCAGAGGAGTAGCCTGAAATATCTCCCCTCTATAACTCATCTATTATACCTTCACTCCATCGGCTCATGAGTCTATCATTTTCAAAGCTCTCCCTTATAAAATGCAGATACCTCTATAAAGCTTTGGTCATGCCTCGAGTTCATCACCAGCCAACACTTCAATTATCGTCGTTTCAGCAGGAAGTAGATGAGCCAGGAATTTGGTCTGGGTAGAGGTGTCAGTGTTGTGATGTGTGTGTTTGGGTTGAGGATGGAGATGTGTATTTCCATTCATTCAACGAATACTGGCCAAGCCTCTAGGAAGTGCCAAACCTTGTTCGTGGTCCTGGAGGTGCAGAGGACACGAGAGACCGGAATCCTGGCCCTTGTGGAGTTTACATTTCAGGGGGCAGGGAAACACACCCCCCCGCCCCCGCCAGAAGTGCTGTAGATCAAATGGCGGGCCCTGCTGTGGGGCAGAATAAAGCAGGGGCGGGGACGTGGTTATGGCTGGAGGAGGGCAGACCTCTTAGGGGGCTCATCTAGGAAGGAAGGACTAGCCTCTTGGCCTCTGCATGCCCTGGGACCACCAGGAGCTGCTTATTTTGAGGCGTGTGCAAGAGCCCTAATCCCCGCCCTCTGCTCTCGCCTGCCTCCTCCACCTGACACCCCAGCAGCCACGAGCTCTGGGGTCCAGCAGAAGGGAGAATGCCCCACCACAGGCTACCATCCAGAAATGTTCCCTGGGCTACAGGAGGAGGGAGGGAGTGAGACCGGCAAGGCCTAGACCAGCCAAAATTGGTGGGGAACAGAGTGCTTGCTCACCTCTCACGGCTCATTCCCTGGCCCCGATCTGGGCCGTTTCTGGCTTTTCCACACCAAGACTTGGAGGGAGCAGTGTGGCTGTGTGGGGTGTCAGGGGTGCTCTGCAGCAAAAAGTCAAGGTTTGGGATGGTATTGTGGGGAGAGGGGAGGGGCTGAAGGGAGGGGTGAGAGTGTGTGGGGAGAGTGGAGGGCATGGGCTAGGTGGGCAAGGGCCTGTTTCAGAAGGTGTCTGGTCTCTCTCCCTATTTCTCCATCCTTTTTTCCCTCCCTCCCTCCTCCCTCCTCCCATCATAGGGTCCTCCCTGGCCTGGGAAGGGGGAACCTAAGGACGAGCTCCTGCCTCAGGAGTCTGGAGGAGAGACAGCAGATGCTCCCACGTGCAGGGTGTTCAGTGCTCAGGGCTGCAGACACATGGGCTGTAGGTGCCCCGATTTAGAGAGGAGACCTGGCTCTACCTGGGCCTCGGGGTGGCTTCCCAGGGCAAGGGGTGCAGCGCAGCCCCTAAACTGGGGGAGGAGAGAAGCCACTCTGGGCGGAGGAACTGAGTTTGGTTGCTAGAGAGAATGTACCATCAATGTGGTGAGTGAAGGCAAGAATGGCTCATCACAACCTGAAAGACCGCCCATCGGGAGGGCACCTGACAAAGGAAGGACTTACTGGGCAGGACAGAAAGGCGGCCCGCAGCAGGCCTTCCTGAGAGCTCTGTGCATTACTGGCAGATCCCAACAGGATCCAGGGACACTGTCACTACAGCAGGGGAGGGCTGAGGGGCCCTAGTGATTATGGATCCAATTCTCCCCTTTACGGCTATGAAAAAAGGCTTGAGGGGCAGAGAGAGCTACTCAAGGTTCTCAGAGCTGCACACGGGCAGCTGTCCCTCCCCCAACTCAGCCCCAGCATGCTTGTGCGGCACTGTAGTGAAAGAGTGTCAGCAGACACCCTCACTGAGCTTCTCCTGATGCCAGGCCTGAGGGTCTCCTCTGGACTAACTCTTCTGTTTTCACGGAACTCCTTGCACTCAAAGCAGGTGTATGGTTGTTGCTGCTTCATAACACAGAGCAGTGAAACAACAAACTCAACTTACAGCTGCTGAGGGGGGAGCAGGGATCCGAACCCCACAGCGTCCTCCCAGGTCCATGCCCTTACCCTTGGAGGTGATGTGGAGTGTAGGGGACCACTGATCGTTGCTGCTTAAGGCTACCCCGTGTGGGACCTGGTGAGCTGTCTCAGTCCCGGTAGCCTCCACATTCCCGGAAAGGCTTCACGACTCCAAAGCTCCCCATTGCTTATGGTTTGTGCAGACCCCGGAGCACAGACATGGTGGTAGGCTCTGAGCAACCCACACTGGAGGTAGGGAATGAGATGCTCTCATTTGCAGCACATGTTACTTTCCATGGTATAAACATTCCCACTGTCAACCGATGGCCCATGGTGCCAACTCCAAGCCAATGAGAATCCACAATTCGAGATGCAGTGAAGAGAGAGACTTTACTCAGGATGAAACAGCTCAATTGTGATACAGTGTCATTATGGAACAGTTCTTGGACCAGGCCCCCGTCTGCCGGGGTAGTGCTATTTCTTGGCGGATGGCCGGTCCTGCTCTTTGCTCGTCTACTTTGGGCCGTGCTGGTAGGCTGACAGCTCCCAGTGGGGCTGGTTCAACGTACCCAGTGGGAAACAAGTCTTCCATCCCTTCTTGGAAACCCCTCTCAAACACCAAGCGCGGAGCTGGCTTATATGGACAGGAGTCCCCAACCCTGGTCCGTGATTTGTTCCTCCTCATGCAGATGAGGACTTTGAATTCGCACAGTTTGATTGGTCCAAAAGGCACTGTCCTGATTGGTCAGAATAGGGCCACTCTGATTGGCTGGAGCTGCACAGCTCTGATTGGATGGGGAGAGCTTCACTCTTATTGGCTGAAATAGGACTCCAGGAAACCTTTATAAGGGCTGGCTCAGGAGGCAAGTGCACAGTATAGCCAGGCCGTTCATTCCAGGGTTTGCCCTGGGTTGTAAGTTGCATGTGAGGCCCTGTGCAGAAGTGGCTGCTAGGGTCTGCCACCAGAAGCTTTTCTAAGTAGGTGTCTTCTTTTCTCAGGCTGTACACCACTAAGACCACTTTCAAGATCTCGGTAGATAGAAGTTGGCTTGTAAAACCCCTGAAAATCTCACCACAGGCTCTTAGTGTAGATCAAGTCCAGTGAACCCAGCCGCAGGCCCCCTTCCTTCCTGGCGCTGCCTGAAGCCCACCGCCCCCCACCGTCTCCTTTCCCTGGCCGCCTCTCACACCTACTCAGAAGAGACTAGGTTCACATAAAAGGGTGTGATTTGAAGGTTCTCAGCTTGTGAGGTCTGAAAACTATTTCCTCTGCTCAAAAAGAAATAATAAAAGGTTCATGGAGTGCCATAATCATTTCTGGAAGGGACCTTTGTGATTTAGTTTGAACCTTGGTTTCCAAGCTTTGGAAAGTCCGCCCTGAGCGTGGAGGCTCTGGCCTGACAGCACAACCAAGGATAACTGAGGAGCCACAAGCCCCATCTCAGGCCTCCTGGTCCCTGGCTCTTCCTCCTGCAGCCTCTCAGCTCAGTTCCAGGTTCGTGGGGTGGGTTCAGACAGACAAAGAGAAAAAAGCATGATGGAGTTTGGTTTTGCCACTCACCAGCGTATGGCTTTGAGCCAGTATCTTAGATGCCTTGGGTCTTAGCTTCATCATTTTAAAATGTGGATATTATTAATATTTGCCTCCTGCATCTCTCATGGGGTGTTGTGAAGACCAAAGGAGATAAATGGGTAGCAAAGTACATCCAAGGGAAGGAAGTACAAATAGCTCTTAAATGTGTCCGACGATGTTCAATCTCATTCAAAAGAAGAGAAATGTAAATTAAAATCCCCCCAATAAATAATTTTTTCAGCTATCAGATTGGCAAGATTGCAGCGTTTGGTAACCCTCTAATGGAGACACTGTGAGGACATACTCACCGTTATATTTCTCATGTAACCTCCACGGAGGGCCATTTGGCAAGAGCTCTCGGCATTATAAATACTCCTATCTTCTGACCCAGCAATTCCGCTTCTGGGAAGTACGCTACCAATATGTTTGCATAAGTGCAAAGGGTCTATGTTTACGGCTATTTGTTGCAGTGCTGTTTGAGGTGGGAAAAGATTTGAAACAATGTTAATGTCTACCACGGGGGTCTTTGGGGGACATGGCTCAGCCACACAAGGGAGAATCATGCAACTGTAAAAAGGAAAGAGAAAGAAGGTTTGGACTGATGTCTAAGACCTATTGTCCACTGAAGAAAAGCAGGAATAGAATGTTATGTGCAGTATGTATGTTTTGTGTTTAAAATGGAAGGACATAGGAATGTTTACCGCACTCACCTAGTGAAACTCTAGAAGGCTCTCTGACAGAGGTTAGCTGCGGGGGATGAGGCTGGGATCTTGGGGAACAGGAGATGGGAGCAGCAGGGAGAA
This sequence comes from Mormoops blainvillei, assembly GCA_004026545.1. NCBI lineage: Eukaryota > Metazoa > Chordata > Mammalia > Chiroptera > Mormoopidae > Mormoops > Mormoops blainvillei. The sequence continues at coordinate 10,344 of PVJD01009811.1, forward strand.
CCGTCACGGTTTTCCTTTTAATGTACGCATTTTATTTTTTGGCATCGTGAATATATTAACAATTCAGAAGTGTAAACTAAAAATGACTTCGTACATTGTAAAGCCTCAGTTACCTGGGCTGGTACTAATATAAAAATGAGCTACATTGCACGACTAGGACCAGGGTCTGTGGGTTGGGGGTGCAAAAGGACAATGCTTGGGGTGCTGGGGGGCAGGAGCAGTTGGAGTGGGGGGTCTTCAAGGAAAAGCATCCTTCCCTGCCTTATTGGAAAGTGCTTGGTCAGCAGGACGTGGAGGGTGGGGTTGGGGCTGAGGACCGACGGCCTCGCCAGGATGGATCAGATTGGTGGTTGTCTCTTGCTCGGGTCGTGTCACTGAGGCGCTCCAGTTTGCTCAGCAGTGCTGGCTCCCAAGCGGCGGCAGCGGAGCTGTGCTGGGCAGAGAAGGGCTCTTGCGTGTGGCGTTCTCACCCTGAGCTAGGTGTGAGCAGGAGCCCTCTGCCAGCGGCTGCCCGTTTAACCCTCTCACAACGCTCCTGGTAGGCACGGGGTTGGCTGCGTTTCCCAGACGATGAAACTGGGGCACAGAAAGATCAAACCCTTTATTCAAGGTGCAGCAGTGGGGGAGCTGGGCTATGAGCCCAGTCAGCCTGGCTCTGGAGTGGTCTTCCCAACCGACCACCACGGGACCCCGCGTCTTGGTGGCAGACCCTGGCTCCCTTGCCTGCCCGCTGCCCCTGGCTCCCAGCTCTTGGTGCCTTTCGCTGTTCCTGGATCAGTACACCAACTCTGGTCAGAGAGCAGCCCCAGACTTCCTGTTGGGTGGGGATGGGCATCGCTTGTTGGGAGATCCCTTTGTCTCTCCTGGGTGTCATCTGGGCAGGCACAGCCGGGGTGCCCTCCGGGTGGCCACTCAGCCCGTATTCTATTGCTTCTGTGTGTCCTCTCAGAGGGGCATTAGTGTGAGGCTGTAGGCATTAGAGCACCGCCACCCTTCCTCCCTTCCCCCACCCCTTGTATCTCTGACATCCCAGAAGCAAGTCCTAACAGACAAGGGATCTGGGGGGGGGCGGGGCTGCCCAGCAAGGAGCGAGCATCATGTCTCCAATTAGAGTTGTGAGGATCCATCTTCTAATGCAGCCCCCCTCCGAAACTGACATTTATTGGGCTGTCAAAGCTGATTTTTCTTCCTGGTCCTCTTTTGCCCCCAACTCAGTGTGCGCACGTGTGTGTGTGTGTGTGTGTGTGTACGTGTGGGAACATGCATGTAAATAAATACCTATATTTTGCTTTTTAAAAATTAAAAACATTGCACTTAGTCCTGTTGCAGACCTGGCTTCTTGATTTCTGATAAAGCAGAAGGCAGTGACCTTGGGGACAGTGGCCTGAGGTGATGGTCGCCTGTCACCTGGGGGTGAAGCCAGCCTTGTGCAGAGACAGAGAGGTTGCCTACTGTGTGGTTTTAGAAGTGCCCTGCCCCACTCTGAAAATATTTTTCCTCCATGTTCCACTGAACCTGAAATTCCTGTACTGGGGACTCAGTCCTATGAATTTATTCATCCTTTTCCTGGGGTCTCTTTTAAAGTGAAATATGAGTCCCCAGGAGGGAACTGCATTAAATCACTAGCGTCCCAGAGGCACAGAATTCAGGCTGGAAGAGCTCCTGAGGGTGGTCTTCTCTTCTCTTGTAGAGAGGGGGCTGAAGCCCGGGGAGACTAAGGGATTTGCCCAAGGTCATTCATCACAACAGTGACAGTGACGCGGCTGTCACCCAGGTCCTCTGAATCCCAGCTCAGTGGGATCTAGTTACCAGATCAGTTTTCTTCGGTGACAAGAGGGAGCCTGGCCATGTGTGGGCCCTGGCCCCTCAATGAGGGAAGGCCAGCAAGTGGGGGTGGGGACGGAGAGAACGCGTAGAAAAGCAAGACTGATGTGGAGACAATTTGGCCTTATGTCCCATTTTTTCTAATTGTGTGTGTTGTCATTTTGCATTTATGACTCAGGACATCAAAGGGAGCTCTACACTAGCTAGCTGGTCTTGGCTTTTCTTAAGAGGATGAACGCCAAATCTCAGTCTCCATCCCCACCTTTGCTATTTTTGCCATATTTTCATGCACTTTTATTAACATGACATAATATTTTTCTCTAACTCATTTTTAATTTATTTAAAAATGAACCTTTGTTTTACTACTGTGCAAGGAAAACCAGTTATCACTTGCCAGAAATAGATGGTAATCATAGAAAGAAATATAATGAGATCAAAACACAGTTATTAAAATATTGTTAGTTGCCTTTCCTGCCAAAAGCTTTTAGCCTGAAGACTGTTTCTTCTTTGTAAAAAGGAAAATTAGCAAGTGTTGGAAAGGCATTAGAAATGTGCTGGCCCCGGATGAGGCCTTCCTGAGGTAGCCGGCCTCGGCGGTGCTAGTCCCCCAGGGCTGCCACAGACTGGGGGCTTCAAACAACGGACACTTGTCGTCTCCCAGCCCTGGAGACCGGAAGTCAGAAATCAAGGGTCAGAGGGCCGTGCTCGCTCTGAAAACTGTTGAGGAGATGCCTTTCTTGCCTCTTTAAATTCTTTTAAAATTTTTTTCAATTACTGTTGATATTGGATATTCTATTCGTTTTGGGTGCACAGCATAGTGGTTAGATGATTATATAATTTATGAAGTGACCCCTCGATACCTCTGGCCCCCACCTGTCACCATACTGAGGTCGCTATTGCAATATTGTCGACCGTGTCCCCCACTCTGTACCTTATGTTCATTCCCATGACCCCTCTGTGACTACCGGTTTGTACTTCCCAGTCCCTTCCCCTTTTTAACCCATCCCTTCTGGTAACCATCGATTTGTTCTCTGTATCTCTAAATCTGTTTGTGTTTTGCTTGTTTGTTTATTTTGTTCTCTAGATTCCACATGTAAGTGAAACCATATGGTATTTGTCTTTCTCTGTCTGACTTATTTCATTTAGCATAATACCCACTAGGTCCATCTGTATTGTTGCAAATGGTAAGATATTATTTTTTTATAGCTCAGTAATATTCCATTCAATATATGCACTACCTCTTCCTTATCCACTCATCTACTGATGGACTCTTGGGCTGCTTCCATATCTTGACTATTGTGAATAATGCTGCCATGAACATAGGGGTGCAGATATCTGTTTGAATTAGTGTTTTGGATTGCTCCCTATAAATACCCAGAAGTGGGATAGCTGGGTCATAAGGTAATTCTATTTTTAATTTTTTGAGGAACCTCCAGACTGCTTTCCACAGTGGCTGCACCAGTCTGCATTCCCACCAACAGTGCACGAGGGTCCCCTTTCTCCATGTCCTCGCCAGCACCTTTTTGTTGATTTATTGATGACAGCCATTCTGACAGGTGTGAGGGGACACCTCATCGTGGTCTTCTTTTCCTCTTATATATATTGCAATAGCTTCTGCTGGTTGGCGGGTGATCCTTGCCGTTCCTTGTGCTACCGGAGGAAATAGGTCCTTCAGCAGTGTCGCGGGACAAGAGTTTTGGGGACACTCACGTAGGAGGAGCTTCAACGACAGTGGGAAGATTATTAGAGTGAAGAGCGATGGTGTACTCCCACGGAGGCAGGGAGCAGGCAGGCGAGAGGGCGGCGGCTGCGTGGGCCCAGGAAAGGGAGTTTCAGAGGCAAAAGGAGAGTCCTCCGCCGCTGTTGCTTGCCGCTCACCTGTTTGCAAGTCTCCTGGGGACCCTTAGAGTTTAGGAGGAAATTGAAGGTAAAGAGTATGTGCCCGAGAGAAGGAAGGGCATGGGTGTGGTCCAAGGAGGGTTCTCTGTCCAACTTCCATGTGTTTCCTTGGGTTAGGAAAAGAGCAGGCTTTTTATTTTTAACCACCCGGTCTCTTCCCGGGCTTTGCCCAGGCTTGTGATTGTGCCCTCCCCATACCCAGTCTCTTTCCTGGATTACCTGGGGCTGGTGCCCTTCCCCAGTCCAGTCTTTCCCCAGACTGTCCCAGGCCAGGGCCCTCCCCTTTGTATAGTCACCATTTTGGCTCCTACCCCGCATGGGCTTAGCAAGAGGGATTCCCTTTCGCCAGTTTCTCCCTCCCTCCTCCCCGACTAATCCAGTGGAGCTTGCTGGTTCCCGCCGCCGCCGCCTCGCTCACGCAGGGAGGCTGGGAAAGCTGCCTTTCCTGCTTAGTCCGCTAGGCAGGGTGTTCGCCCTGTTTGGCGCGAAGACGCTGGTTACCCCCCAGGGTGAGCGCTCCATTCACTCCCTCCGCTCTTGTTGCTAGCTGACCAGCTGCCTCCTCTAACCCCTGGTTTGTGGCTGCACCACTCCAGTCTCTGCCTCCACTGCCACACGGCTTTCTCCTCCTGTCTGATCTCACGTGGCCGTCTTCTCATACAGGTGAGAGTCATGTTGGATCAGGGCCCACTCTGCTCCAGTATGAGCTCACCTTAACCAAGTACATCTGCAACAACCCTATTTCCAAATAAGGTCACACTCTGAGCTGTTGAGGGCTGGGTCTTCAGTGTATTTTTTATGGGAGGGTGGGGCACACTTTCTCCATAACAGGGCCTTTGGAAGGGAATGAAAAGGGAGAACTTTTTCGTTGTGTGGCCAATGCTACTGAATGCGTGTCCGAGGTCCAGCAGCAGGACTCGGGTGGGTGTCAGCGGGGTGGGAAGGCTGCCTCTCCTTCTGGGCCGAGGAGCACAGAGGTCCTGCGGATCTCAGGAGCAGGTGGTGTTCTTGAAGCCTGAGTGGGCCTTTGGTAAGTCAGCTCTGGCGCCAGTAGGCGCCCCCAGGGTCAGGGTGGGTGCAATCACCAGGACACTCAGCCCCATTTGGATCACAAACTCAGCATCTTAGAGATCTCTTTGCAAGGAGCAGCCTTTCCCGAGATCATCTCGGGCGCAAAGCCCTGCAGTTCCCAGATGTTGCTCCCGAGTATCTGGTCCCATGGTTGCGGACGGTGGAAAGGGCCAGAAGGGAGGCAAGGTGAGCAGAGGGTGGGAAGGAGTGGAGATGCCACTACCCTAGGCCAGGGGGCAGCTGCGGCTCCAGGCGCAGTTTCTTAGGCTTGGGCAGAAGGAAAGGCCCTGCTCCCTGCGAAGTGCCGCTGGGGTCGGGGAGTGGAGGCAGAGAGTGGACACGCCAGGTGGTCCTTGGCTAAGGAGGAGAATAAAGCAGGCTAAGAGGATAGGGAAGAGTATTCCTGGCCGAAGGAGCAGCACACAACCGTGGGGCTGGGCCGTCCGAGCGGGAAGAGTCAGGGAAAGGAGCTGGGCGGGCAGTGGGGTGCCAGGCCTTGGGAGGCCTGGTAATTCCACGTGGTTGAGGGTGCGGCATTTTATCCTAAGTGCCAGTGCAGGGTTTTGAGCAGAGACATCAGTAATCTGACTTACTTTCGAACAGATCGCCCTACAGCTGTGCTGAGAATGGACCTCGAGAGACAGGAGTAGAGGCCCGAAGGAGGCTCTTGCAGTAATGCGGATAGACGGACAGATGAAGCGATGGTGGCTAGGGCCAGGCGACAGTGGTGGTGAGAAGTGACCGGATTCTGGATATTCTTGGAGAGCAGGTCCGGTGAGATTTCCTGATTGGACGAGCTGCGAGCGAGAGGTGGTAAGGAGGCAAGGCGTTCCTGAGCAGCTAGAAGGATGGAACTGCCATTTGCGGGGATGACGAAGGCTGCAGGAGGTGCGGGTCCGGAGGGAAGACCAGGGGCTCCCAGTGGGGTCGGTTAGGGTTAAGACAGGACTTTCAAGCTGCGATGGTGGGTGGGGAGTTACACACGGGAGCCTGGAACATAGGGGAGAGTGTGGCTAGGAGATGGAACTTTATGAGTTAGTTATTAGAGCTTAGATGGTATATAAAAGCCACACAACAGAGTGAGCTCACTTTGAAAGTGAGTGTGTGTAAAAAAAAAAAGATAAGAAGTCAAAGGATTGATCCCTGGGGCCCCGCAGTAAGGAAGGCTCTGAGGACCGATCTGCACAGACAACAGGGAGGAAACAGCTGGCGCCCTGGAAGCGCTGGAGGAAAGTGTTCTGAGCAGGGAGTGGGCATCCACCCTGCTAATGCAATGCTGCTGATAGGTCACTGTCACAGGAGGGGAGGACAGTGACTCACTGTCCGGGAGCCTGCGGGCTCCTCTGGCCGCTGCTTTCCTCAGGGAAGTGAGAATCAGAGGCTGACGCTGAGTGGGGAGAGGTGTTGGAAGTGTGAAGAGAGAGAGGCCCGTAGCTGAGAAGCACTTAGGGCCACTTGACTCGTGGCAACTCGAGAATTTCTGTCTCTGAAGGACTTCGACACGTCGATCTGGTCGGAGGGCAGCTTGATGATGACCCTGCAAACCGCCCACGCGAGGCTGAGACACTTCGCTCATCCACATCAGAGAGGAGAGAAGCTGAAGGGGAGGGAAATAAGGCCAACTCCTTAGGGACACGCACCTTACAGGGTGGGGGCGGGGAGGGAGACCCTTTGGGGTGGGGTGAACCAGGGAGCAGAGAGAGCCGAGAGCCGAGAGCCGAGCCACCCCCTCTGTCACTAGCTGTGTGCAGTCACCCGAAAGGCAGCCAGCGGGGTAAGAAGGGAGGTGCAGGACTAGAGAGGACACCAGGTAAAACAGAGGCCACGCCCCCTCACCTGTGAGGAAAGGACACACCTATGACACGTCTTGCTCCCCCCCCTTCCCAAAGTTCCAGGTGAGACATGTAGGCAGATCTTTCCAAGAGCATATAGGCTGTACCTCTACAGTACCTTGGCTAATTAAACACACACACACACACACACACACACACCCAAACACTGAAGTCACCATCTTGCACCACAAACTTATCAAAGATGTTGCCAGGGTATAAAATGTTCCTGGAACTCCTTTTTGGGAAACCTAAGTGAGCATATGACACCCCCTGACTTTTCTCTGTGGGGGTCACTCTTTGCCTTTCAAGGGTAGATTTGATTTCTGGAAACAGCCCAAAGTCATTTAGAGCCAAGTGTGATGACTGAAATTGGGGATTAGAGTTTTTGTGGCCACTGAGGCGTTTTGATACAGATAGAATAAGACTTGCTTTGTCTTGTTTAAAAGGGAACAATACTTCTTTTAGAGGATTTAATAAGTATAGTATGTGAAGTGCCTGGCGCAGTTTTTGATCCACAGCAGGCATTTCATAATTGGTAATGATTAATATTCCTAAAACAGAGATCCTGAAGTGAATGGAAGAATCATTGAAATAAACGTTTCGTCCCCCAAGGTGACGGCTTTGAAGGGACAGACTTTGTCTAGACTGATAGATTTTGCTAAGTCTGTTGAAAAAGCAGATTCGTAACTATAATTTTATCTGTTGATCTCTCTATCAACCTTGCAAACAGGGAGAACAAAGGCTCCGTGTCAGAGAAAAGAGCAGCTGGAGGAGATGATGGGGAGAAGGAAATGCCAACGCCTCAGTGACTCTATGACCAGCAGAGTCTGCTGGTGGCCCCTGGCTATCCAGCGCCAGACAGCGTGGGTCTCCTGACCAGCGGCCTAGTGTGTCCTCCCCCCGCCTCCCACCACCACGCCACCGGCTGGCTTCTCTGCAGGGTTGCTGATGCCAGGGAGAAACGGCAGGATCAGAAATTCTTGTCTTCGGCTTAAATTTTCAATCTTTCAGTCAAAGGGCAGATAACCAGGAGGAAGATGGCATGGGAGTGATTCGCAGCTTTGTGTGGAGAAAGTTACTGGTTCATTTCCCGAGAGCAAGTCTGGGTCCTTGGTGCGTGGAGACAGCAGAAGGGGCCACGGTGGTTCTGCAAAAGGGCTGGGGAAGGAGGAGGCATCACAGAGAGGCAGAGGGGCTGAGGCACAGGACCTCGTGCTCCTCTCTGGGCAGAGCCAGACCTGCCCCGTGCTCCCCTCCCCGAGGCACAGGAGGGAGTGTCCTGGCCGGGGCTTTGCACGGTGCAGGCCCCGGTGCCAGCCTGTTGCCCCACGGAGCCACAGAGAAACCTGGTCCTGGTCCCCCGACTCTGCTGTAGCCAGGTTGGGTTGCCCCCTCTCTGGGCCTCAGTTTCCCATGAAAGAAAATGGTGGCTGGGACTATATCTGTGTTTCCCAGACTTTTTTGTTTTTTAACCCGATCTGCAGTAAGAAGTGCATTTTACATTAAGACCCAGAGTATGTATTTATATCATGTGTGCGTGTATATGTGGATGGATATATATATACTGTGGTGTTAATTTTGTGTATCAACTTGACGGGCCTTGGGGTGCCCAGATTAAACATTGTTTCTAGGTGTGTCCATGCGGGTGTTTCTGGATGAGATGAGCATTTGAATCCGTGGACACGGTGCAGTAGGTCACCCTCTCCGATGTGGGCTCCGTCCATCCCGTCCATCGAGAACCTCCGTGGAACAGAAGGCAGAGGAAGGAAGGATGCACCCTTGTTCTCCTCCCCGTCTGAGACGGGACATCTATCGCATCTCCTGACCTCGGACTGTCATTTATGCCGTTGGCCCCCCTGGGTCTCAGGCCTTCAGATGAGAACCCAGCTACACCACCAGCTCTCCTGGGTCTCCAGCCTGTGGACCACCAGCCTTGGGACTTCTCGGGGAGCCCCAGTTGTGAGCCAGTTCTGCATTCTCTGTCTTTCTCTGTCTGTCTGTCTCTCTTTACATACATACGGGGTGGGGCAGAAGTAGATTTAAAATTGTTCATATGGAAAATAATAAAATCATTAATACATAATACAAAAATAAGCTCTGTATTTTGCATACTCACAATTATAAATCTACATTTGCCCCATCCTGTGTGTATAGATATACATATACCTCCTATTGCTGTTTCTCTGAAGAACTGTAACACACACACACACACTGTGCACATGTGTTTGTATGCACGTTTATCTCTATTATCTATCAATCATCTATCATCTATCTATATAACTGGACCAAAATTGCAAGACCTGCAGTTGGAAAAAACATCGAGAGTAGGTGGTCGATAATGCCCTTTCCAATTCTGCTATTTTAAGCTTATTTCTAAGCCCATCAGTGGCTGGTTGGTGGAAAGTACAGGTGAAGTTTACAGGGACAAGTCCGTGCTGAGACCCTAGCACAGGGCGCAGCCCGTCGCCGGCACCCTCTGTCAGCCGTTGCTTTTGCTCCCATGGCCTGAATTGGCCTCCGCACCTTGGAGCCCATTTCGCTTCTCCCCACCGGGCTTTTTCCTTCAGGTGTGGCTACTTCCCATTTTCTGCCGTGTCCCGTAATTTTCTATTGCGAGATTTCCTCCCCCAGCTTTATTGAGGTGTCATTTACAAATAGGATTTTAATGTATTTGAAGAGTACAACGTGACGATCTGCAGTGTGTGTACGTGCTGAACTGATTTCTGTAATCAGGTTAATTAACCGACTCATCACGTCACGCAGTCACTTTTTTTTTTTTGCTAGACTGCTTAAGAACCCCACTCTCGGCAAATCTGCGGCACAGAGCGCAGGGGTGACTATAGTCACCATGCTGCACGCAGGCTCCTCGGGCCTCGTTCACCCTGTAACCGGGAGCTCGCGCCCTTTTACCAGCCGCTTCTCCCCATGTCTTCTCCCCGCTGCCCCGTCCCCACAACCCCCATTCTGCACCGTTTCTATTTATTTTTTAAAAACTTCTACATATAGATGATACGATGTGGTATCTGCCTGACTTATTTCACTGAACATAATGCCCTTTAGGTCCATCCATGTTGTTGCAAGTGGCGGGATTTCCGTACTTTTTTAAAGACTGAATAATATTCCATTATATATACATCGCACATTTTCTTTATTCATTCATCTGTCAGCTGAGGCTTCGGTTGTTTCTATGTTGTGGCTATTGTAACTAATGCTGCACTGAACGTGGCAGGGTGCATATATCTGGGATGATTTCTTTAGTGCTTTATCTGTAGGAATCCTTTGATGTCCAAGTTTGAATTATGTTCTTCCAGAGAAGGTCTGTGTATGTCCTTTTTGCAAGCAAAACCACTTTAAAATAAATTTTTGTTGTGGTGCTTCGTAGCTGGTACAAATTTCAGCCCCAGATCTCTGTGAAGGCCGCTGTCTGATTAGGAATTAAGGGAGACTTTCCTCAGGGCAGAGACAGGCAGGGATTCCCACACTCTCCAGACGTGGGGAGGGTTTATTTAGGGTGTAGAGTTGTCCTGGCTTTGTGATGGGGGGCCTCCCACTCTACTGGAGCCCAGATTGTGTCTCCAGAGCTCCTTCCCTTCATGTTGATCCATTAAAACCCAAGCTAAAGGTCAACACGGATAACTTGATGACCCCTAACCCTTCCCTGGGGTTTACATGTGGCACTCTCCTCTTGATACTGGGCTTTCTGATGATTTTTAGCCTTTGAGGATTTTTCTTTTCCCCCAGTTGAGTGAAGCACTTCTGAAATTATCTTATTTTTATTCGTCATATTTTTTGGTGTTTTTACTGCAAGAATTTTCTGGACATCTAAACTGTCGATTGCCGGAAATGAGAGGTCCTCCCGGTGCTTCTCACCAGAGAAGTCCCACGCCACAGATGCCACCTCGCTTACAACAGGGAAAGACCTGAAGTTTGTGCAGCGCAGCCTCTGCCAGGTGGCCGGGTGGCAGAGGGCTTCCTCCGGGGGTGTGGTGGGGCAGGGGAGTCAGTTGCGCTCCATGAAGCAGCCCCTGATTACGAGAGTGGCTGCCTGCGTTCCCCGTCACAGCCGGCTTTGACACTCACTCATTACGTGACTTCGTGCTGACGACTTAAGCCCTGAGCCCTGTCTGTGGAGTGGGGATAGTATTTGTACCACCTGACAGCTTCGGGAAGGTTACGTGCCCTTAACTACCTAGCCTGGTCCTTGGCACGTGGCACGTTTTCAGTAAATGTCGGTACTTCTTGCCTCCCCGGCTGCTTGTGGCTGTGAGTTTCCCTTCATCTGAAAAGGCTGCCACGTCAGCATGGGGTCCCTGGGGACCTGGGTTCCTGTCCAGCTGTGCGAATTGGGGCACGTCGCCCCATTTCACGACCGTCTCGCGTGTAAACATTGTCCTCATCTGTGAAATGAGAGGCTGGACTAAGTGATTGCTAAGCATCTTCTTACCCTCACAGTCTGTGAGTCTCATGGTATCGGCGTGAGCAGCAAAATGCATCCCTGAAAGCACAGCACTTTCCCAGGACCCCGGGGCGTGTGGACAGACCCTATGTCCCAGAGCTGGTCTGGAAAAGACGGATCTTTGGAATTTGGCACGTATTTTATTTTAAAAATTAAAAAATAATAATTTTAAAAAACTTACTGATTTGAGAGAGAGTGGAAGGAAGGAAGAGAGAGAGGGAGAAACATTGATTTGCCATTCCACTTGTTTATGCATTCAGTGGTTGATTCTTGTATGTGCCTTGACCAGGGATCGAACCAACTGAACTGCCCAGCCAGGGTGGCACATATTTTCCCATAAGACGTGGCGGTGATTAGCTCCCAGGGCCAGCTCCTAAAACGCAGCTCAATCCACAACGAAGCAGAAACATTGCACATTTGCATGGAAAATAGGAGGAAACAATACTGTCCCAGCATGGGTAATTAAACGAAACAGGAAAACAAGTCCATTGAATAAGGACTCATTTTTTATTTATCTAGGATCCTGGTGCTTGAGGGAAGCAGGTTAATTTGGAAGACGAGGAGAGCTCTGGAAATGGGTCAGGGAGAGTCAATGCCGAGTCCCCGGGCTCTCTCGAGGGATTCAGACTGAGGCCGATGGCAGAAGCTCTTTAAATGTCTGAGTCTGGTTAAAAATTCGAGGATCCCTCCCATAGCACCTTATCTTTCCCTGACCTAAGTCCTTCTCTCATGTCCAACAGGCATGGTAATGTTTTGGGCTTAGCGATGAAAAGTGGAGAGGGGGAGAGAAGAAAAGGAGACAGGAGATGAGACATTACTCACCCCGGCATCACACACAGGTCTGTGTTGTTGGACCTATATAATGTTGGACCTATATAAGTACTTTTTAATGCAGTGCTTAAAATTATTTTCTTTTATTTCTCCATCTTTACTGAGGCATAATTGACAAATAAAAATTGTGTCTTTTTCAGGTGGATGGCTTGATGTTTTGATATGGTATACATTGTCAAATGACCACTACAGTCTAACTGATTACTATGAACACATCTCTCACCTGGCATACCTAACTTTTTTTCTTTTTGTTGTGAGAACACTTAACATCCATCCTCTTAGGAAATTTTAAGTGTGCAAGGCAGTGCCCACATAACATTTTAAAGTTCTAAAAAAATCATCCTCCGAGATATTAAAATGTCATTAAAAATATTCAGATTTCTGGCTACGGGAAGCCCTGGCGACCTGGGGTATGGCACTAAACTTCCACAGATGACAAAAGGCAGGTACTTACCTGGCTAGGTCCCCTTCACTTAATAAAAATATTTTCTGGTAGGCCTCGGTAGGCGCTTGAATTTGAAAACCCCAAGTGACATCACTTAGTAAGGGGATTAAAAAGAATGAGAGGGTGATTGCAAGAAAGAGGTGATCTGAGAAGGAATCAACTGAAAGAAGTAATAAATGATACAAAGAGAAAAGGGAGGTGAGTTGTCCCTGCACGGAAGAGAGGGCAGGGGAAAGTGGGGTCCGGTCAGGTCAGACAGTGCCTCCTTTGGCCACCAGGTGGCCTCTCAGTCCCAGCGCAGCTTTGTTACTGTTCAAGGGGTCTTCCGATGGCTGGGAGATGCAATGTGCAAATGTTCAGTGTACCTATGCACTACTGTGCATGAGGTTTCCAAGTGAAGAATCAGGGTTCGCTGAGCCAAATCCTGGGGTTCCCAGTTCCCAGGGAAAAGAGCGTGCCTGTATCTCAGATGTAAGGGCAACCTGGCTGTGGTATGGGTGCCCTCTTGATCACTAGGGTGAACTTAGTGACCTGGAGGGAAGGGCAGGGCCTCTCTCCAGCTTCACAGTTCCATGGGAGGCTGCCCATGGCTCTGTACTGGTTGCTGGTTGCAGGTGGGGGGCTGCTTCCTCCCACCCACATCACCGTTACGTTCTGTCTCTCCCCGTCCCGGGTAGTTTCTGAGTAGCTACAGCAGACTGACCAGACTCCTCTGGGGTATCATTTTCAAGTTTTGGTGGGCACCCATTCCACTTGGGGAGCTTAGTTCCGTGCAGAGGTCTAACTCAGACATCATGCAACAGACCCTCAGGCTGTGGGGCTTAGGAATCTGCCTAAAACAAGCAGCCATAGTGGTTCTGACATTCGGATCCTTAGCCTGGCACTCTGGAGACTGGAGGGAAGAAGCCTGGCTGATGGGTTCATGAAAGCCCGCAGCACATAGCATGGGGACCAATTATAGCTTCAGCAAGACCCTTTCCTCGGTTTCCCTCTCGGCAAAGGAAGGGATGTGGATGGGAGGGGCTCTTCTCATTCTGCAGGCCGGAATCCCTCAGCTCTGCCCCTGTTTGGAGGACTCCCCAGTGTGGACACCCACTTCTCTGCTCAGGTCCACTTCTCAGAACACCATGTGCAGCTGTAGCTGGTCACCTACGGGTTCAGGGGTTACTTCCCGCTGCTCCTGAGCCGCACGTTTCCCCAGCCTGGCCTCCAGATGCTGAGGAAGGGCCTAGATGCAGACTCCTGGGCACCGGGGAGAGCCTGGGTACCCCAGTCTGCATCTTAACCTTCCTGCATCCTGACGGGCTTCCTCCTCTAGGATCGCGTGCTGCTGGCCTCTGGTGCAGAAGGCCGCTGTGCCCCAGATGTGCGGTAACGAAGGGCCTGCAGCGCTGCTCCTGGGTGAAGTGATGCTCTGCGTGTTTCTTCGTCCCCGCCCCCAAGGCTCACCTCCCGCTCATGGCGTGGAGGTGTCATGGACTGATGGCGTCTCCACCAGATTTATATGGAAGCTCTAACCCTTAGTGGGCCATATTTGAGGAGAGAGCTTTTAAAGAGATAAAACCAAACAAGGTCATCAGGGCGTGGCCCCGATCTGATGGAAAGGGTGTCCTTTTAGGCAGAGAAAGAGACGCCAGAGTGCCCTCTCTGCGTGAGCACGGAGGAACGGCTGGGTGAGGACTCAGTGAGGAGGCGGTGGTCTTCAAGCTGGTGAGAGAGCTTTCGGCAGAAACTGACCCTGCTGCCACCTGGGTCTCAGCTTCCAGCCTCCAGCCCTGTGAGAAAATAAATGTCTGTCGTTTAATTCACCCAGTCTATGGTATTTTCCTACAGTAGCCCGATCAGACTAATACAGGAGGGAGTGCTCATTCATTCATTCATTCGTTCAAGCAGGTAGTACATTTATACATAATGAATTACCTATAAGTGATGTTCAAATTAGCCTGGGCTTTGGGAGATCATAACAAGGTCACTGTGGGTCAAGTTTTTCCCGTCTTGACCCAAACTCCCCCAGAAGCCTCCCATCCAGCCCAGCGTTTCAGGGCACCGGCTGCAGTGTTACCAACTCACTTCGGCCCTTTGAGCGCTCCCCTGCAAATTACTACTCTGGGCATCAGAAGATAAAAGCCCAAGAGGTCAGGTGCCGTTCTGGGGTGTTGCTTGGGTGTGCATGTGTGTGGGCTGGCGTGCGGGGACAGCAAGTGTTCGTGTCGGTGTAGCGGTCACGTGTGGGTCAGCTAAATGAGGCCGAGGGTGAGCCCGGGAGTTTGAGCGCCACACACATTTCTTTATGTAGAAAAGACTAGATTTGAGCCTAAAACCCTGGACCGAAATAAGCTTTGGCTTATCAGTTATGCTGGAGGCAAGATACTTAATTTCTTCGGGCATCAATATCTTGCCCTGTGAAGCCAAGAGAATGGAAATGGAAATGTTTCTCGGAGGGGAGCTGTGAGGACCGCAGGGCACAGTGGAAACCCGCTGTCTGCACAACTGCCCTCTGGTGTGAGGAGCCCGGGTGCTCTGCTCTCCTGAGGCTGGTGGCCTGCACCTGCTCTCTGGCAGTCCCCTCCCCGTGGCTTGTTGACTCTGGCACCCAGGGAGGAGCCAAGGCCACCGGCTGGGTGTCCTCCCCAGGCCGGGGCTCCCAGAAATGTTCGTTCCCCCTTTCTCCTCTTTCCCCATGTGCCCGGCCCTGGCACACACTAGGAATCCAAGGATTATTTCTGAATACACATAAATGAATGAAGGGCACGCAGGACCCAAGCCCCAAATGGAACAAGGTGTCTTGTGGGAGCTCTTCAAGTGTTCTACCTGGGTTCTTGTCAGGTGGAGCGGAGATGGGAGGATAAAGATAAAACTAACATTTCTCCTGTTGTTTCTGCTGCGAATAATACTAAACTATCCCTGTCGTTAGGGAAGCAGAGGATGGGAAAGGCAGCTCTCTGGGGACGTGTGAGAACCTGCTAGTGTCCCCCCACCCCACCCCGTGCAGTCAGGTCTTTGCTACGGGGTCCTCAATGGCTTCTGTTTATTGAACAGCTACTGTGTGCCAGGTACCATACTGGGTGTTGGGGGTTTATAAAAGCATGACCAGAATGGACCGTTAGTTATCTCGCAAGACAGCATTTTTATCTCACTTAATCTTTCGAACAGCTGTGCTAGGACCTGGTGAAATATGGCACAGGAAGAGAGTTTATAAACTGTAAAGCGCTATAAAATGTCAGGGATCATTATAAAGATGATTAGTACCCCCTGCCCCCTACCTCTGCAGCTGGCCCAGCGGCGGCCTCCCGGTGCAGTGTTGGCACCTACCTTGCCTGTCTCCTTCCTGGCTAATTGGGGAGGCTCTCCAGGCTTGATTTATGCGGACATTCACACACTCTCCCACTGAACATTATTCTAATCAGACACCTCATTATTGGAAGCCTGCCTTCTCGGGCTGCCTGGCCAGGGTTATTACAGGATATTATACAGACCATTTGCATGGCCACCTTCAGGTCATTTCCATTACTTTAAGCTACTTACAGGCCCATTTTCTTCCCCATAATATTTGCCTAATTCGATTACTCCACGGCCTCAGCTGGTTCAAAATGGAATCAGGATTTACACCTGGGAGCAAAGTCAACCGGCTCCTGACACACCCTCAGTCCTTTGGGGCCTGCCTGGTCCCAGAGGACTGCCGTCACAGCCACGTTCCCAGGTCGGAGCGGGGACTTCTCTCTCAGCCTGGAGGGGAGGGGGCTGGGGTGGGGAGAGAGTGACTTGTTGGAGAGTGACTTGTAGTTGGAGATGATGCAAAGGAGCCTTTTCTAGTCCTCGAGTTCACGTTTGTAATTCATGCAGAGCCCTCTGCCCTTTTCCATCATAACCCTTCACGTACTATATTGTAACCAGTTGTTTAATATCTGTTTTCCTGCTAAAGAACAAGCTGTGTAAGGGCGAGGACTCTGCTCATCTTCTTGTTCTCTGTGTCCCCAACCTGTAGCACAGCGCCTGGTGTACAATAACTGATCAGCGAATAGATACCTATTTGTTGATCGACTGATTGAATGAATGGGTCCTTAATTGCTTTTAACCACCTCTGCTAGGAATGGGCGTACCAAAGGCTGCTCAGAGGTTAGTCCTGGCTTGAAGTCAAAGCCCCTATCCCTGCTATATTGTTGGTGCCCCACCCCAGTGCCTGGTCCCGAAGGGCCCAGTGTGAGACTTCTGCTCACTGACTGACGCTATATGGGGCGAGAAGTCGGGGAGCACTGAACTCCAGAGTGGGGTTCTCAGCTGGAGGCAGCTCTCCCTCCCAGGAGGCTCTCAGCAATGTCTGGGGACATCTTTGGTTGTCATGACTGACGGATACCTCTGGCATCCAGGGGCAGGTCCGGGATGCTGCCTGACCTCCCACGGTGCACAGGATAGCCCCGCACGACAGAGACTGTCCCATCTGAAATATTGACAGTGCCAAGGCTGAGGGACCTTGCCCTAGAATTAGTCCATCATATTTAACAGATGGAGGGACACTGGGCTTTTGGTGGATGGCTGGACTCTTGCGGCATTTGAGGAGGGTTTTATATGATTGATACCTTCTCCTCCCCGTCCAAGTTCTGAACCACGAATCAGGCAGAGGGGGCCAGAACGCCCCCTTTGTTACTGAGAACTGTTTGGGGAGAGGGCATTGGTCTGTCACCTGAGGGGGCTGCTGATTTTCCATGTCTGCATTGAATTGATTCCTCTCCCATGAACACCCAGGACCCTGTATAGAGCCTGCCACTGCGGAGAGAGGAGGGCGCTCTCCGCTTTGAACCACGTGTGCCTGGTCCCTGTGCCCCTCCGATGAATTCCTCTTTGCCTGAAATGACAGCCAGCGTAGCCCAGGCCCAGTGAGGTGGAAGTGGAGGCCCCCTGCCCCTGAACGACTAGGATTGTCTCCCACAGTGACGTCTACAGTTATGCTGTGAGGACCTGTAGTTGAGTGGGCTTGGTCTCCCATCAACCTTTGAGCTTTACTTTCCTAATCTATAAAATAAGTAAGATAACATATGAGGGGAGATGCCCAAAAGCCCAGAATTATCTTCTGGAGGGCGAACCCCTTATGGTACAAATTTCCCCCTCTAAGTGAGTGTTCTAGGAACCCATCTGTGCCAGTGTACCAGCTGGTGTTGTTGTGAGAGGCTGTGTTTGACTTCAGTGAATTTTTTTTGAAGACTCAACACATTTGCCCGTTTCATGGTGGGTGATTTGCAAGCACACCTGCCCACACTGTGCTGAGTGTTCGACAGTTTTTGAGCAAAAATGGCAGGACCCCCCTGCCCCACCCTCCCCCTTTGCCCAGTTTCACCCCGAGCAACCTTTTCTGTTTTCCCCGGATGAACAAAGTCCTCGCAGGGAAACGTTTTGCTGATGCGGAAGAGGTGAAACAAAAAACAGCCGAAGCACCAAAAGGCATCAAAATTGACGAGTTAAAAAACTGTCTTAAGCAGTGCAAAAAATGTCTCGATAGTTGTACTGCATCAAATGGAGAGTACTTTGAAGGTGACAGAAGTTTAAACATGTGAGACTAAATACACAATTTTTAGAAATAAATTCCAGTGTTTTGCCCACACTCCCCTCCTTGTATATTGTTCAGTTTTGTTGTAAAAATCAAAAGAACCATGATTTAAAAAGGCCTTAACTGCAGTATGGGACAAGGCCATGCCAAGCTCTATAGGGACCACAGAGGTGGGCAGGGCGCTATCTGAGGGCCACAGGGAGGTGATGGCCAGCAATCTAGAGAAATCGCACACGTGAATAATGATAGCCCGGATGGAGGAGGCGCGGGTGAGGTCTGACTCCCACGGGCCTTCAGGGGAGAAGAGGCTCACACGTTCAGCTGTGAGGGAGCAGCCCTGTGCAGAAAGTGGCTTTGGATTTGGGCCCAGAAGAATGGTGGAGATTTTATTTATTAAATATATATTTATTTATTTTCCTCCCCCGAGCACCTTTTTTCATTGCCGAGAGAGAGAGAGAGAGATCAACTGGCTGCCCCCAGTAGGTCCCCCAACTGGGAATTGAAGCTGTGATCCTTTGTTCTACGGGATGACACTCCAACCAACTGAGCCACAGTGTCCAGGGCAAGGAGGGCAGAGATTTTAAAAGTGACGAACTTATTCTTTTTATTAATGCAAAAGCAATACATGTCCATTTCAGAAAACTGAGGAAACACAGAGAAATCAAACAAAGAAAAGCACCACCCCTTTAGAATGCCATCGCTCCGAGACAGTCACTGGTAACATGTTCCAGTTTGGGATGAGAATGGGGTCATAGCCCCCTTCCGCTTGTGTTAGTAAACCCAGCATGTCCACCCCGGGCCTCACCCTCCTCCTGGTTCTGGGGTTTATTCAGACTAAAGGGGTCACTCGACCTCATCCGAAAGCCATGGGAGCTACAAGTGGAAGGCCACCACATGGGCTGCGGGGATGTCCCTTGCCTGACTCCAGGGTTGCACCTCTTAGCTCGGACATTCACTTAGCTGTCGTGTTCGTCTGCCCAGGCTGCTATAACAGAAGACCACAGACCGGGCTTCAAGAACAGACGCTTATTGTCGCTGGAGGCCGGCAGACCAAGACTCAGGTGTCGGCAGGGCCGGTTTCTCCTGAGGCTCGTCGCTGGTGGGCAGACGACTGCCTCCTTGCTGTGTTGCTCTCACATGGCTTTCCTCTGTGCACACTCAGCCCTGCTGTCTCTTCCTCTTCTCGAAAGGACACCAGTCCTGTTGGATCAAGGCCCATCCATGCGACCTCATTTAACCTTAATTATCTCTTTAAAAGCCCTCTCTCCACATACAGTCCCCCTACGGGTTAGGGCTTCCACATATGTATTGTGGGGGAGCACAGTTCAGTCTGTAATACCTGTGTTCCCCCAAACTCGACAAAATGTCAGGGTAGGCAACAAAGGGGCTTAGGTTCCCATCTCACGCTGACGATGTGGCAGGGGCAGGGGACACTTGGCCCTGGAGGCAGCGTCCTGCAGCGGGGCTGGGATGGCAGGTTGCGGCGGGTCCCAGACACCTGCACTAGGCTCACGCAGGGCCTTGCGAGGTGGCTGGAGCTCCGAGGGGGTGGCTTCCAGATTCCCGGAAACAGAGCTAAGCCACGTGACCAGGTCACCCTAAGTCTGGCATGGAGGGCGGGGAGCCTCCATTCTTCAAAGCTGCACCTTCCCTTGCTGCTCCCCGGTCTGTTCCGCTGCTCGGGTTGAGGGAGGACATTTTTCCTTTCGGGGAGTACGGTCTTTTTCCTCATTTCTCTCTACCGCACATCGTGTTTATTGTGTCCTTGCCACATCCCATCCCCGCCTTCCCTTTTGCAGTCGTCTCTCTCCTCTCCAGGCCGCTTTCCGGGGCCGTTTTCCGGAGCCTGGCCCAGGGGGTGGTTCAGCACACCAGCACGTGGAGGTGGATCTTCGGGCTGGAAGATAAGCACATAGTCACAGCTGCGGAGCGGAGCCTCCGATTTCAGGGAGGCATACATTGCGGCACAATTAAAGAGGGGAGGCTCGTCCTTGGAGAAGATTTGCAAAAGGGGTTTGTAATTGCAAGGACATAGAATTAGTTTTAAGGCGTCTTGACTTTTGTGCTAATCTCTAGGGCTTCTTTATCAATTTGTGCCCGGATGGCGTTGCTCTCCAGTCATAAGCAATTGGCTTATCAGTTCTCTCTGGCCTCTCGTGGCTTCGCGCAGCCCGGTGCGGGGGGCGGGTTCGGCAAAGTCTCGCTGGTCAGAAATTGGGGATTATGTTTATTGAAATACCCCGGCGTGGACTTAGAGGTCCGTAATTGCTTGCCATGCCTGGAAGTGTCCTCGGAGGGTGAACCCGATACCATGGGGCGGGTTCCTGGTGGGAGTTAAGATGCTTTTGCAGTTGTTGCTTTTTCAGCGAAGAAAACCTCCGCTGGAACGAAGTCGCCTCACGAAGGCTGGAAGCCGTGGTTTTGTTTTGAGTACAAACGCATCTCTGGTGGTGTGCACCCTGCCCGGTGGTGGGAGATGCAAGGGGGCAGAGGTGGCCAACTGCAGCCTCGACAGTGTGGTGGTCTAAGAAGGTGGCCGTGAGGTCCCTTTCACGTTGCTCTGTGTTTCACCAAGGACCCCTGGTGGGTGCTGATGTGGATGTCATGGAAACCTCTTCCTGCCGAAATTAGAGCACTGCTCCAACACGGTCCTCCTGCTGCTCTCCACGCCCAGGCAAGTTCGAGGGGCAGCACCTGGCCTGCGTTCTAAGGTGCTTAACTTCAGATGTTCCTCCATGAGTGACAGTTCCTTGGGAGTCCCCAGCAGTATTTCTGTGGATTCCCTCTTGGTGGGCTTGGGCGAGATCCACCGAGAGGGAGGAGGTGACTCACTGCTGGGCTGCTGCGTACATGTCCCAGTGAATACTTTGATCGCAGGGCACTGTGGTCCCCACCGTCTCATCAAACCAGTAGACGTCAGCAACAACAGTATTCCCTGAGCTCATGAAATGTTTCCACATTCCCTGAGGTAGCGTCATCCCACTCTTTGTCTTTTCAGAGACAGCCTAACATTCTGTATCCTAAAGATATATTTCATTCATCAGGCATGGTGGCAGGGGCTGGGGGTCCAGCAAGAACCAGCCAGCCTCGGTCCCTCCCTCTCAGAGCTTCCAGGTGAATGGTGGAGACGGGTAGTCGACCGTAAAGCACGAGGAGGCCGTGAAGGAAAGAAAAGAAAGCAGTGCGTGCCTGCTGCTAAGTAGCTTGGCCCCGACATTCACACGGGCCCGCCTCTCTGAGGCTGGCCGCGGAAATCTGTTAGCGCTGGCCCCTGACTGGGTTGTTCTAATGCTAACCTAAGCTCCCAGTTCCTTTCCAAGAAGCTTGGCCAGCCCGCTTGGCTTCTCCCAGAGGCGATTATCCCCAGGCCTCTGAGGTTGCTGCTGTAATGGACGCGTGTTTGTCACTGCAGTTTGGAATGAGCAGCCCGGCTCTCAACAGTTGCACCAAAGGGCGGAGGGGAGAGTTGGGGAGGGCGTGCTCGCTGATGCCTGCGGGGCGCTGAGCCCAGCTGATGGCCACCTGCGAGCCACGCCGCTGATAAGCACGACTGGAAATTCGGCATAAGCTTTGCTCCGCACACAGCTCTTGGCTTCCCAACAAGTGAAAATAAAGACCGCCGAATGCCAGGTGACAGAGATGGTGCCCACGAGCCCTGTACTTCCCCGGTGGCGCCTGGGGAAGGGAACGCTCTCAGAGTGCTCTTTCCTCTGGGGCGCTCTGCTCTCAGAGCCCCTGCAGATACGAGGGGAGTACTGGGGGGGTGCAGACGCCCGGGGTGGTCACACTCCAGTCCTGCTGCCACGCCCGCAGGACTCTCTGTGCCCAGTGTCGTGGGCAGGGGCTTCATAGTGGAAGCCACTCCTGGAATGCCTGAGAGATGGGGCCGTCTAAGAAGAAAGAGCGTTTGTTGAGGACGCTTTATGTGCCGGGAACTGTGCCGAGCTCTATGTGTGTCATGTCGTTTAATCCGAAAGTCCCTTGACACTGATGCCCGTGTTCCTTCCATTTTACAGGGGGGAACCTCGAGGCGCAGATGAGAAGCTCCTTGCCGTAGGCCAAAGAGCCCACACGGGGCTGAGCCGGGGCCGCCTCGGAGGCGCGCGGAGCCCGAAACCCCGACCTTTCTGCAGCCCTCGTCATGCCGCATCCTGCGGTCTCCCTGACAGGAGGCTTTTCTCGGGCCCCATAAATGTCAAGCTTGATTTAGTTAAGAAGTGGCAATGGAGGACTTTACTGTGAATTCCACATTTATCAACCGGGCGCCTCCCAGACTGCAGTGGGAGATGAACGGCGTGACTCGGGCAGGTAAGTGCTGCCGGCCAGAGCCAGGAGCCGGACCCCTCCCTTCCGAGAGGACCCAGCTGGCCTGTCAGTGGCAGCCTAGGACTTGAGCGGCTCCTCCACTGCCGGCGTGTGTGTCCCGCGTGAGTCCCAGTGTCTCCGGGTGCCCACAAGCTCTGGCTTGCTTCCAAGCTCCGCTGGGCATAACAGGCCCGGCCGCCTGGTCATGGTGGTTCAGCCCCTCAGTGGAATGGAGCCCGTCTGAATCCTCATCTTGTTGGTTGGACCTCTGTCTCTCTGGCTAACCTTTGCCGGTTCTCGTAGAAGCCAAGACTGTTTTCTGTACCTCCAAGCACTAGCTAGGGCTCTGTTTAAACCCAGACAGGCCTCTCTGAACTTAATGAGAACTGCTGCCGGGGGAACACACCCATTGGACCCCTGGACATCAGTAGTAGCTCGACTGGATTCAAACTGGGCTCCGTGATGGGGGCCCGGGAGAGGGGTAGGGCCAGCTCTACTACTGAGCCCCTTCCCGTGGGGCCATAACTGTCCTCCACCTTTGCCGGCCCACTGATAAGATGCTAACCTGTCTCCCATTTGAAGCTCATGGGTTCTACCAGTTGATTTCATCATGAGGCCCAAACTTCTATACAGTTATGATGGTACCCAGAATAAGTATAATTTTAATCATGTCTCAAAAATTTATTAAATGTTCTGGTCTTAGATAAGGTGGGTCTGGGAGGGTTATGGGAGAGAAAACCTGTCATAGCAAGGGTCTGGGCCTTTCTAGTGATCGGGAGTAATGCCCACCCTACTTCTCTTCTAGACGCTGTCCTCTCTGAACTTTTAAGGCTCTCAAGTTCTAGGGGAGATTTAGTAATGTCTGGAGGCGGCTTTGGTATCACTGCAGGGCACTTTCTATTGGCATCTGGCGGGTACAGGCTGGGGGTGCCACTAAATGCCCTGTAGTGCATAGGAGAGCACCCTACAACTAAGAATTATCCTACCTGAAACGTCAATAGTGCCGAGGTGAAATGCTCCTTAAAACGATGGTGGACTACCTACGCGCGAGGCCGGGGACCAGCGTGAACTCCAGTCACTTGCGTGTAGAGGCGCCCCTCTTGTTCTCGTTTGTGGAGTCCTGTTGCCAGCTCAGCTTGGTCTGTCACTCGCTCTTTCCGCCGTCCCCTCAGCAGCTGACCCCACCCCGGGCTAGGCACCTGCCCACTAACTTGGACTTGAGCTCACGTAGCAGCCGTGTCTCATTCACCTTTGCGCCTTAAACTGGAGTGAATGCGTTTGTTGGACCGTTGAACAGAGCTTAGTAGAGGTCTCTCCTTTGGGAGAGTGATACTCTATTTTGCGGGCATAGAAATAAAATGAAAACTTATCAACTATACGGGGCTGAATGATATCTCCCCACTCCCGATTTCGTGTCTGCCTAGAACTTGCGACTGTGTTCTTAGTTGGAAACAGGATCTTTGCCGATGTAACCAAGTTAAGAAGAGGTTATACTGGATTAGGGTGGGCCCTGACTCCAATGACCGGTGACCCCACGTGATGAGGGGAACTCGGACATGGAGACATACACGCAAAGGGAGTACAGCCACGCAAGGTCGGAGGCACAAAGTGGAGTGCTGAGTCTACAAGCCAGAGAAGGCCAAGGATTGGTGGAAATCACCAGAAGCTAGGAAGGGGCAAGAAAGGGTCTTCCTTTGACACGGCGGCTCTAGGACGTGAATGCTTATACTTAGGAATCCCAGGAAGTCGGCAGGCAGACATGGAAACCTTCTTCATGCCTCAGTGCCGTCATTTGGGACAGAAGGTCTTCTCAGTTTTCTGGGTGGGGGTCGTTGGTACCAGAGTGGACTCACCTGGTCTGTTGTCATCTGGCCTTTGCAAAGCGCCCACATTTGTTTCCAGATCATGTTGAACTGGGATTGTGGTAACCAGGCAAAGTTCAACTCAAACCCTTGTCAAAGCCAGGTAAAGGGGTACACATGAATGTGTGTAGTGAGGTATCATCCCCCTGTGTCCAGCTTCAGGAGCCCTGACATGTCTTAGTCTGGCCCTAACTTCGGACTGAGGGACCTTTCCTTTCCTGGTCCCCTGGGCTTCCAGGGCCCCCCAGAGCTTGTGAACACCCTGTGTGTCCCTGAGCAGCAGCCACAAACTTCACAGGTGAGGTGTGTGCTTCCAGCCCGACAGGCGCCTGCTCCCCAGACCTGCAGCAGACAGGGCCCTCCGCTCGCACACACGCCAGGGCACGTGCCCGCAGTTCCCGGGGGTAACAGACACAGCATGTTCTGGGCCACCGGCCTGTCCTAGAGCACTTTCGGGGATGGGATCCAAGGTCCAAACCCACGGCCACAGCCCCTTCATCCAGCTCCTGTCCCCATTGTCTGTGCACAGCCCTGCCCACCTTTCTTTAGGCCCACCCCACAAGGGTTGGCACCCTCCAGTTCTCCCGCGATACACTTTGAGAGCAGACAGGAGGGACCCTGACCTTGAGCCTCCGAGAAAGACCGACTGACTCACTCTCCAGGCCAGGGGAGGCCCACTTCTGAGAAACGGAAAGACCCATGCCGCCCTCTTCGAGGGAGAAGAAAAACACTTTCTGTTCCTCCACGTGATGCTGAGAAGCATTTCTTGCTAAAGAAACAAAAAAGAAAGCCAAACACAGATGGAGTTTTCATGGGCCGGCAGGATCCTCCGCTCTGCACTGAAAGCAGACTGCGTGCCCTGCCCCAGGGGCCCCCCAGTCCAGGGACCTCATTCCGCACGTGGGGAGACTCAGGCCCAGAGACGGGAGTGGTGCCAGAGGCCAGACCAGAAGCCAAGTCCCCTGATTCTAAGGCCACTTGGGACTAACCCATAGGTGTGAGGGCTCAAGAGGTGGGGGTCATTAGGAAGGTCTCCCAGCACTGCCCAGCACATCTGTTGCTTCCAGTGGTGAGGAAGGCACTTACCTTCTCACCCTAACTTCCCGGTTGGTTCCCCGGCCAGGAATTATGACGCCAGCTCCCATTTGCACAGCCCTTTGTAAAGCCTTTTCACACCCGTCATCTCAGGCGACCCCGGGTCAGCCTATGAAGGAGGCAGGTCTAGGAGTGCTGGTTCCCCCATTACAGGTATTGGAACCAAAGTTCAAGAGGTTAAGTGACATATACAAGGTCACACATCGATTGCAGAGGGGGAATTAGAACCCGGGTCTTCCTATTTGAAATTCCTGGGGACCCCGACCTACAAGTGAGCCACTTGGCAGCTGCTCCGCTCCCCTGGGCGTACCAGGCAGCTGCCGCTCTAGACCCCTTCTTCTTATGTCTGCTTTCTTCCTTCTACTTTTCCATACTCATGACAGTGTCATTCCCTCCCTCAGCTTCTCCCTGGTCCCTCTTCCTGGCCTTTTGTCCTTCAGGTCCCCACTCCTTCTGCCTGATGCAGGCCTGGCTCCTTAGGCAGGTGCCAGGCCATTTGCACGCGTGAATATGGGGCTTTGGCTGCGAGCAGATCGCGGGAGTGGGGTAGGGTGGGGAAGGGTTCTTGGATGGGGCTCGGACGCCCCCAAAGTTTGGGCACTTACTTGCTTCTCCGCTGCCCACCCGGACACTCTCCGTGGATAGGTCTCGGTTTTCCCTTTTGCAGACTGGAGATGGCTGCTCCCTACCCGCTTAGCCTGGGGACTAATTCTGTCAAAAAGGGGTTAAAAAGTATAGCTGAGCTTAATCCAGATAGAGGCCTGGTCTGCTCATTTGCATATAAGCATCTCCTCCGCCCCAGCCTGGCAATTTGCATCTCATTATCCAGGTGTGTCCTTGGCGAGTTCCCCTAGACTGCTCCTGCCCTGGTTCGGCTCTGTCTCCTCTTTGGCCCTAAGCCTTTCTCCCGCCCTCCTGACCCAGGGGCCTCTCAGCCTCCACCTGCCTCTGCTATCTCAGCCGCGGGCTGTTTCCCAGGCGCCTGGCTTCCTTCCGCAGAGCGGTCTCCGGGCCCAGCCGGGGAGATGGGAGGCTCCTCTAGGGCCAATGTCTGTGCGTTTAGTGGGAGGGGGCTGGGGTGGCGGGAGAGGTAGCTCCCCCGGCTGCTGCGAATATAAAAGGCCCAGAGTGTGTTTATAGGCACACACTCACACACATACACACCCACCCACTCATCACACACATCTTCACAGACGCATACACACTCATTCACACGTACACTCTTGTGCACACCCACACACTCGTGCACACCACACACGCTCATCACACATGCATTCTAAGATATTGCACAGACACACTCGTGTGCACATATGCACACTCAAGCAGCCCCCACACTCATGCACACACACACTCATCACACATACATCCTCATATAGGTATACACACTCACACACACACCCACATACTCATGCACAGATACATACTCAGCATGTGTTTTGCACATTCCCTTTGACCGCTCTGTTCCGTTGCTCCCAAAGTCATCCTTGTGCAACTTCTTTTTTGCTTTAAAAGAATGCTTGATGTGCCCTTTATGTGTTGTCACGCAGGTAACAGGTGGCAGGGAGGGCAGAAGGGCAGGGACAGATTTTGTGTTTTATCTGCCCACCCCCCACTCCCGACCTCCCCAGAGTAGCCCTGCCCTTCCTAGCACCGGTGTCTCCCCGGGGAAGCCAGCCCTTCAGCCTCTTCTTCAGGCCTAGCCCTGACAGCCTGGGCAGGGATCGTGGCGGTCAAACACACAGAGAGCCGGACAGAGGGCCCTGGGGAGTGAGCGACTGCCCGGAGCCGGAAGAAGGCCCCTTGTGGAAGGTAATCAGGGATCTGTGTGGGGCCCTGGGGGAGGGGCCAGACTCCTTCTGCCCAAGGGCCTCACCAGACTGTGCAGCGTTAAGGAGAGGAGTAGTGACAGGTGCACAGTGATTACAAAAAGGCGGCGTGTGCTGGGTGGTGATGGCAGTGACACCTCGTTCCATTCATTCACCCGGTGATTGCTTATAGAGCACCTACCAGGGCAGGGCCTCATCTGTGGAGATAGCGATGTACAAAGACAAGCGATCACTTCAGGGAGCACACAGCCTGGGAGTGACTCAGACAAGGAAACATGGCTGCGTCAGACACAGAGGAGAGGGAGCAGTGTGGGCCCTGGCACAGTCAGGGCACCCAGATACGGGTCCAGCACCAAGTCTAGATTTCACGGAGAAGATAGTGTTTAGATAAGATTGACATTCAAATCAGTAGACTTTGAGTGAAGCAGATTACTTTTCATAGTGTGGTGGGCCTCATCAAATCAGTGGAAGGTCTTAAGAGAAAACAGACAGAGGTCCCTTGGAGAAGAGGAAATTCTACCAGTAGGTAGCCTTCAGATTCCAGCTGCAATATCAGCTCTTCCCTGGGTCTCCAACCCTCTGGCCTACCATGAGCCAATGGACTTGCAGCCTCCACAACTGCGTGAACCAGTTCCTGTTTCTCTGGAGAACACTGACTAACTCAGGGCCTTATGGGAGTGCAAGGAAGGGGTTGGGGGCATGGAAGCCTTCCTGGAGGAGGCAGGCTGGGCTGTGACACGTCTTTAGCTAGGGAAGAGGAAGGAAGGAGGTCTGAGGCAAGTGTACCGAGAGGGGAGGGATGGCGTGGCTGGAATCGGGGGAATCATGGGAAAGGCCTTGGCTTCTCTAACTTCAGTGTCCTCCGTCATGCAATGGTAATGATGTAGCCCCAACAAGCTCCTTCAGGGAGCTTTGGGGGAATACAAACGCGATGCCAGAGGTGGATGGTGAGGAGCTGAGGGGTGTGCGGTCCTCTGAGGCTTTGGTAGAGCCGCACCGAACACGCCACACAGCAAGGCCTGGCGGAGGTGGCAGGAGGAGTCTCTGTCCTGACTTGCTACCTGGACCCTCCAAGCCTCAGTGTCCCCATCTGTCAAATGGGGGTGAAGAACCCCTGAGGTTTGTCTTGAGAATCAAATGAGATAATGTGCTGACTGCAGATAGGTTGAAAACGAATAAAGGGCTGGGATGCAACTTGGGCTTGCTGTGTGATGGCTGTCAGTGGTTAAGAGGAGACGGGGAGGGAGCAGGCCGGGCCAGGCAAGTGAGGCCTCTAGGGTTCAACATTCCAGAATGCTCTGACTCTGCAGTTTGTTGCTCTGTAGGGGCCTTGTTCATCTCTCCCTAGGGCGGGCCCTGGAGGTGAGAACTAGAGAGAGAGGAAGGGAGGGGCGGGGGAGAGAGAGAGAGAGAGAGTCAGACAGAAAGAGAGAGCAACACTGATGCAAAGGAGAAACATCGATCGATTGGTTGCCCTCTCATGTGTGCTCCGATGGGGGATTGAACCCACAACCTGGGTATGTGCCCTGACCGGGCATCAAACCCATGACCCTTTGATCTACAGGAGGATGCTCTGACCAACTGAGCCACACAGGCCAGGGCGGTGGCCAAGCTGAGTTTCCTGCAGCGGAAGCTGTGCCCGAGGTGACAATGCCACACTGTGTGGGTGGGACGAGGTCTCTCCTGCAGTGGTTCTCAGAGTGGGGTCAGGCCTGCCGCAGCGGCAGCACCGCCTGGGAACTGGTAAGAGCTGCAAATTCTCGGCCCCGCCCGGAACCCCGAACCAGACACTGGGGATGGGGCCCAGAGAGCTGCACTTTAACCAGCCTTCCAGAGGGTTGCGAGGCCGCCAGCACGTGAGGACCGCCGTGCTGTGGTCTGGACGCTTGGCAAGGGCAGGAGGAGCCTTTGTGGGTTGATTGAAACAATCCACCTGCACAGAAAACAACTCTCTCTCAACGCCCTCCTCCACCACATGTTTTCCCTTTCTCTGTCTCCCCACCCACCACAGACATGACCTCGACCTCTGGCAGAGGCAGTCCTGAAGAGTCTCAGTTCTTTGCCTTAACCTTGGGGAATGGAAGCCTATTTCTAACACCTTAAAAAAAAAAGTCTAACAATTATCCGACGAGAGGTACAAAGATTATGAATGAGAGCAATGTAAATTAGACAATCCTACAGGAGAAAAAAAAAAAAGCCAAAATACGTGTGTGAGTGTGGAGAGTAAAAGAAACAGTCTGTGCTTGTCAGAACGGTGAGGACAGAAAGGTGGGCCAGACAGAGAACTGGCGAGGACGTGCAAAGCCCTCGTGGATCCAAGGTGGGCACGTAAATGGCATGCTTATTTTGGAAAGCAATCAGGGAAGTTTAGTGCTCTTTAGTGTATCCTTTTAATTATTTTTATTGAACATGCCCCACGTAGCGCTTACTGAGTTTTAGACACCGTTCTAGGCCATTCACAAACACCAGCTCAAATCATGACTTATTGAGTACGTGTGGGTCTTAGGGTCTAGCAATCCCACTGCCAGGGCAGGCTCTGGAGAAGGTCCCCCACAGCGGATAAAGGGACATGAAGAGCGCGTGTTGTTTGTGGCAGAGGGAAGCTGGGGGACCCTTGGTGTCTGTCGGTGGTGGATGGACAAGAGGATGGTGGTGGGTGTGTCCTGCGGGGGTCCTACGAAGTGTTGGAATCATCAAATCACATACAGCAGCAGATAGATCTCGAACAAGCAGTGTTGGCCGGAAAAGGTCGAATGCAGAATAACATTCATAACACAATACCATTAATGAAAATTCCAAACACATACTCACAACAATGCTCTATAATTTCCAGGAACACACGCAGATTTAGGGATGAGCAGCAAACATACCAGAGGAGGCACCTAACGTGGAGGAGGCGGAATTGGAGTGGGCTCTGTGATGGGGGAGAAGTGAGAACCGGACGCGATTTTTATAATGAGCTACGCACCAAGGAGCGGGGCGAGCTGGACTGTCTGAACGTGTGCTCGCAGATAAAGAAGGATCAGGCTGCCTTTAAAGCCAAAGGAAAGTGGGCCTGAGGGCAGTGGCTGGGCAGGCAGGGCAGGGCGTGGGGTCTGGCCAGGGTCTGACTCTAAAATCAGCCACTTAATCTCAGTAAAATGGGAATAACAATAACGATAATAAAGGGAGTTATGAGAGTCCTAGCACGTGTTCTAAAGTGACTGGCCCATAAGAGGCCCTGACGGGCGTGGCGCAGTGGGTTGGGCATTACCCTGCAAAGCGGAAGGCCGCTGGTTTGACTCCTGGTCAGGGCATAGGCCTGGCTTGAGGGCCAGGCCTCTGGTTGGGGGCGTGCAAGAGGCAACCGATCCATGTTTTTTTTGCACATTGATGTTTTTCTCCTTCTCTTTCTCTCTCCCTCCTTCTCTCTCTAAAAATAAATAAATTAAATCTTTTAAAGAAAAGGAAAGTGGTATAACGAATCCTTCTTCCCCCAGGTTCAGCAATTGTCAACATGTGACCAATTGGGGATTTACTGATAGAAGGGACCATAGATAAGAGTGACACCACCACCTTACATTTGTATAGAATATTATTAAGCCCTATACACAAACGTCTTCTACATACAGCATTTCATTCAGTTTTTACAGCAACCAGGAAGGCGATTTTGTTATTCCCATTTCAGAGATGGAAAGACTGAGGCTTAGTGCAGTACAGTGACTTGTCTGTGGTCGCTCTGCCAGGGGCAAAGCCTGGCACTGGCCCCGGGTGTTCTGGCTCCCAGCCCAGCCCAGCCCTCTTCTTCTACCCCATGAACGGAAGCACTGTGGACAGTGGTTGTCCGTCCCACCCCTGACACCCATTTAGTGGGGTGTTCTTGGGTGAGTCCCCCCACTTCTGAGCTTTGCCGCCAGCTGGTCCTCGAGAGGCCCCTCCTCGGCCTGGGGAATTCCTGTGCGTCCGTCCTGCCCGTCTCGGAGCTCAGTGCCATCACTCCCCGGTGTGTCCTACTTAAGGGGAAGTGGAGCAGTTTGACACAACCCAGAAAGCAGAGACAGGCAGCCCACGCCGCCCTGCAGTCCCTGCTCCAGGGCCCAGTGCTGGCTCCGGGCCACCGGTGGGAGAAAAGAGACCCCAGCAGGTGGCAGTGATGCGTGGGCTAGGGGAGAGGCCCCCGGACCTCCCTGTTCCCCCTGGAGCTCCTGTGGCTGCGGGGTCGCACGTGGAGGCCTGGCAGTGCACGAGGGACCAGGCAGAAAGCAGGGAGGTTTCTGCAGCTCCCTCAGGGCACTCTCAGCTCCCAGTCAGCACTGAGACCAGGTTCCAGAAACAGATTCTGTCTTTTTTTAACCACCTTTTCCCCCACGGTGACCCACTTTTGTGGCTGAGGCCCCAGGGCACTCCGGCCACTTCCCTGAGTCGTTTTTCTGAAGGACAGGCTCCCTGGCCAGTCCTTGCTCCTGCTTGCTGTGGGGGGGGGCTGGAGGCAGGGACACCAAGCACCTCCTGGGGTGGCGAGGCCCTCCCAGAGGCTTAGGGCCATGGAACCGGAGCCCCAGCCTCTCCGCCTCCTGTCTGGAGGCCTGGCTCAGTTTCTGAGACACAAAGGGAACTCCTGCTCCTGCATTCTCAGTCCCCGGGCATGTGGCCTTAGGTAAGTGACTGCGAGTGTGACAGGGAGTGAGGGACAAGGAGATGACGGTGGCAGCCAGAAACACATGGTCCAGCGGCTGTTCCACATCTATGCATCGCCCCTCCCTAACCAGCCAGCTCTGAGCACGTGGTGGTGCTCACGCTCACGGCGCTGCAGGGGTGGCGGGGCTCTTTGGGTGGGTGGAGCTGGGAGTGTGCCCACAGGAGCAGAGGTGGAGAGCCCCTGTTTTGTGACTGGTGTGGCCTGGGGAACACTGACGCTGAGCAGGAACAGGGCCACGGCACTGCCCTCAGGGACTTACGGCGTGGTTGGATACATACAGTCTGTGCGTAGGGATGTGTAAGGCCTGCATCCCAGGTAGGGGAGCAGCCTGGACAAAGGGTGGACACTCCCATGAGCCTTGTTTGGTCGGAGGACCCCGAGAAAAGACCCATCTTCCCTGGATGGCAGTGTCCCCCACAGTTCCCTTGAGGGGGCTGCAGAGTGCCCAGCGTGGGAGGCAAAAGCAGGTAGAAGGAGCTGTTTCCAGACCCAGGGAGCCCGGGAGACCCTGGGCTGTGAATGCCATCACACTGAGGGCAGTCCAGGTATGGGGGACGGGTCTGAATTACCTAGTCGAGCCCGGAGGCGGGAGCAGGTGTGAGACGGAAGCCTAGGCGCTGTGGAGGTTTCTGTGGGGCGAGCAGGGCCTCTGTCCTCTGGGTGCTGTGAACCCAAAACGCTCTCCCCGACTTCTGCCCCTTTCCGTTGCTTGTTTGCTCCTCGTCCTCCTGGGAAAAGGGACAGTGAGGGCCGCATCGCGTTAGGTTGTTGCAGAGAGCAAACGAGGAGGGAGTCTCGCTTCCTAACGTGGGCCGGGCCTTCCGTGGGCACCTGGTGATGGAAGCTCTCCTGCTCTGGGGGCCTCCCTTCGTCGTCAGGCCAGTGTCTTTCCTTCTCTGAAGTTCACACTGGGGCCTCTGAGCTCCAACCCGCCCTAGGCCCATCGGCAACGTACGTAGCCTCGATGTGACGCGCCACGCAGCATCGAGGCCACCCCGCAGGAGCAGAGCCTCGGGCTCACTGGTTCCCTTATCCCCACTGCCCGGCGCCTGCCTGGGAGGAGAGGCTCAGCACTGCTTCTGAATGAGTGAGTGAAAACGTGTAAGTGCTTCGTAAATTGGTCAGAACTTACAAATTTTCTTAACATGCCTCTCCAGAGAGCAAGCCTTGGGCAAACCTATAATGAAGTTGCAGAGCCTGACGTCAAGGCCAAGGCCAGACAGGAGCCTGGCCTGCAGACTGAGCTGGGGGCGGGGGTGCGGGGGGGCACACCTGCCGACACCTTCTCCTTTGCAGTCCCTCCTCCAGCCCGTGGCGCAGGCTCCCTGGCACCACACGGAGCAGCCGCTGGCAGCAGTGCTGCCATCCTCTCTTCACGGGGAATTTGCATTTCCCTCCATTTAATTGCTTGGGCCCGATTATAAGATCAATCATTATAAAGTGCTCAAACTTCAAACAGGAAGGAAATATTTAACATCTTTAACCCGAAAAGTGAAAAAAGTCCCTTCTGTCCATCGCCGTGCCTTGTGAGAGAGCTGGCGTGTGTCCTCACGGATTCTTTTCTGGTTCAACCACTAACTGCGGTTGTTTCTCTTAGAAAAGCAGGACCCTGCCAAGCACAGTTCTGCACCTTCCTGATGTCACCGAGCAGCACACTGTGGACATTGCGGGCTGTTCTTTCCCTGGCCCCGCATTCTTTTTGATGGCCCTCTAATACTCCGTGATCTGCGGCGGGCTCCACTTACCTAACTGATCCTCCCCCGATGGGCCTCTGATTGTTCTAAATGGGAATTGCATTTTGGAGGGGGCCTGAGACGCGAGGCTGATGTTCCACTGAGGAAGGCGTAATAGGCTCAGGATTTCAGGCACAATGTCTTTTCTTCCTTCATGAGGTGGCAAAACCATCTATTCCCCCCATCCCCATCTTGTCCCCAGCTCCTCTCCCAGAGAGGAGGTCACCGCAGGGCATAAGCATGCCCCGCTCACCTCTCTTCCTTTCCTAGCTTGGGACTGTCTGTCTTTCTTCACCTGTGTCTGGCAGCCCACCTGTTCGCTCAGCTTGGGGTTCAGCAGTGGAGGGCCTTGATACTGACCTGGGGCCCTCGGGGGAGGGTGCTGGGTCTTGGCAAATAGTGAGACCAGGGTGAAATGATGACAGGGAGGTGGCTGGGTTGCAGGAGTGACAGTCCCGAGATGGACAGGTCATCCCCTCCCGAGAGAGGGCCAGCCAGGGAGGTCAGAGGCTGCTGTTGGTTGTGGCGTTTGGGGGACTTTGGATGATGCAAATGAGTCCTCTGGTGGCTATGAATATTCATCAGGACCTCTCCCTTCTGAGCCCTGGGAATCCCTCCAGGCCTGTTCACGATCCTGGCAGGCAAAGAGCAAGATGTGGCCCTTCTTCATCCTGCCTTTCCAGTCCCCCAGCCTCCTCTCGCCCCTCCTGCTCCGAATGGCAGGGGCAGAGCCGGGGAGCAAGGACCCGGGCTCTGTGTTTGGTCTCCAGTTTGCGGGTTTTGGTCTGACCCGCCTGGGTCTGAATTTCTCCCTGTCCTCCTGTGAAAACCGTGACCAAGGCCACCTCTGACCACGGCCACTTCTGGGAAAGAGCCTGAGGCAGGAGCATGGGAGCCTCAGGGGGAGCTGGATGGAATCCTAGGCACTGTTAAAACAGGTGAGGAAACCGAGGCTAAAAACATAAACGGCTGGCCCAAGGCGTAATGGCACTTCCGTGACAGAATCCGAGTTAAGCCCAGGCGTTCCTGCTAGGAATCCTGACACCTTACCTGCCTGCTCAGCCCCGAAGCCAGGGTGGTCCATTTGTTGAGACTCCACTACCAGTGGAGGTCTTCTTGGAATCTTTACGTGTCTGGGTCTAATCCTCTTCTTCCAGGAAGGCTGCTTGGTGTGCCCCAGCCCAGGGCACCTCTGCTTCCCGGACCCCTTGCCACCCTGCTGGGCTAAAACCCTCACTCCGCACTTGGTACAGATGCACTGGCTGGACCATGTGTCTTTTCAGGGCACTTGGTTCCTGAACTTTGGGTGGGGAGACATATTCCAGAGGTGCAGGGGAACCTACTTCTCGAATCGAATCAGGGCTTGAGACCTGGTTACTACGACCGTCTGGTAGGGGCCACCAGAAAGAATGGGTGAAATCGGGGCCGCGCAGGTTAGGTGGCTGGCCAAAAGTACATGTGTGTGGATTCAGTCGCAGCATGAGACGGAGAGGAGAGAGGAATCTCAGAGGGCATCTCTAGGCCAGGGGATTTAAGCTTTTCTTTCTTCCTTTCCTTCCTTTCCTTCCTTCCTTCCTTCCTTCCTTCCTTCCTTCCTTCCTTCCTTCCTTCCTTCCTTCCTTCCTTTTTTTTTTTACAACCACCAAAACTTTTTTCCAAGTGCAATCTTACCAGAAGCCTTACGAGTGAGAGCCCAGAGCAGGGCTGCTCAGGTGTAGGAGTTGACGAGAGGCCAAGCCCGTGGCTAACTCCTCCTCATGTCTCCTCAGTGACAACCCCTGAGCTCACTCATCACACACACAAAGAAACTGAGGCCCAGAGAGGGACAGGATTTGCTGGGGGTCATAGGCTCTGTAGTAGCAGAAACAGAATTAGAAATCATGTTTCAGGTGCCCCTGGTGGGCCCAGCCTACCAGACCCTGTGTGTGTGTGTGTGTGTGTGTGTGTGTGTGTGTGTGTGTGTTTTAAGATTTTATTTATTTTTAGACAGAGGGGAAGGGAGGGAGAAAGAGAGGGAGAGAAACATCAATGTGTGGTTGCCTCTCGCCTGCCCCCTACTGGGGACCTGGCCCACAACCCAGGCATGGGCCCTGACTGGGGAATTGAACCTGCAGCCCTTTGGTCTGCAGGCTGACACTCAATCCCCTGAGCTACACCAGCTGGGGCCAGACCCGAGTTTTCGAGGTGCCCCTTGGGTAAAGTCTGGCTCAGCCAGACAACCGGGTCTGCATTGCCCACCCCATGCCTTTGACCTCCAGGGGCTTTTGGATACAGTGGGCTGCAACTTTTGTCTCCGTTGACATTTCTAAGGTGTGCGAAGAGAGCAGAGGGGAGAAGCTGATCTGGGCGACGGGCCTGGCCTCCGGATGTCGTTTGGTTCAGGCTTAGGAATGGGGAGAAGAGGGGCTGCAGTGCTGCTGGCTCGTCTCGCTGAGGGAGGGGAAGGCCTGAGGACGGTCATGGAGCTGAGAGCCAGCCCTGCGCCTTCGCAGCCTTGGCCGCGACCATTGGCGCAGCTGGAGGATGGCCCCCTGTCTGTGGCGCCCCTCATCCGCTCCCAACAGGCTCCCTTGAGCATTTACAGGCCCCCTGCCGGCCACGCTGAGAGCCTCTGCTTCCCACGCTGAGCCTTCCGCTGCTCCCTCCCGGCTTGGGGCCCTTCCCTGTTGTCCTCCTATCTTCCAGGATTTTTGGGGAATTCCATCTGAAGCCTCTTTGAATGGCCCTTGAGCACTGGGACTGCAAACAAGTAAATAGGAGGATGTGCCACTGCCATAAAGGAGGAAGAACAAATGTCTTTGGGGAGGACTCTCAGCTCAGCCGTGCTTCCCGGGTTTGCTGAGCCCGAGGGCAGGTAGGGTTGGGTCAGCCGGGGCTGATGGCCCCAGGGGCTCTGGTTGTGCCTCTGCTTCCTGGGTTAGCCTGGACAAATTCCCCGTGCCACTCAATGCCTCGGTTTCCTCACCTGGAACAAAGGCGGTGTTCTCACCTGCCTTTCCTGCCTTGCGAAGGTGTGGAAGGGTGACTTGTTACTTGTAATCATAGCTTGGAGGCCCCAGCAGAGCACAAGAAATGTGTTTGGACCTACTACCTGGACCCTCTGAAGCAAAAGACAGGGTACCGTTACAACCCAAAAGTTGGTGGGGGGGTGTCCCAACCCCAGGAGGAGCTGTGCCGAGCCTGGCCCGGGGTCGGTGTGGGGAAGCTGCCTCAACCTGGGGTGCAGTAGCCTCTGAAAATGGAGGCAGGTGGAAGAGATCAAGAGTCTTCCCACGCAGACTGTGACACGGGCCACATGTGGTAGCATGTCAAGGACCTCTCAGCAGAGAGGGGGAGCAGCCCCTCTCAGTGCCCTGGGACTCTGTGGTCAGTAGCCCTTGTGGCCAGTGACTTTCTTGCTGTACACCTTCCCACGGCCCCCTCACGGAGTGTCCCCAAGCACAGGCCCCTGTGGATTGAGCGTCAGCCTGCAGGACCAAAGGCATCAGGACACAGCATTAAATGTCATCCAGTGCATGTAACTGACTACGCTGCGATAAAAAGTCTTTTTGAAGTAAAGCCGAGCGTCTGGCACCACCTAGCTGTGTGATAGTCCTGTCATTTTCTCTCTCTGAGTCTCTGTTTATTCATCTGCAAAGTGGGTGGGTAGGAGTGATGACAGGTGGGACCTCATTATCTCTAAGGATATCCCAGTTCCATGCTCACGTTTCCTTTTTAAAGTATATTTTATTGATTATGCTAGTACAGTTGTCCCATTTTTTTCTCCTCTTTATTCCCCTCCGACGCCTTGCACCCCCCCTTCCCGCCAGCATCAACTCCCCCCTTAGTTTATGTCCATGGGTCGTACATATAAACTCTTTGGCTTCTCCATTTCCTATACTATCCTTATCTTCTTTCCTTCTATTTTGTACCTACCATTTATGCTTCTTGTTCTCTGTACCTTTTCCCCTACTCTCTCCCTTCCCCGCTGATAACCCTCCATGTGATCTCCATTTCTGTGACTCTGTTCCTGTTCTAGCAGTTTGCTTAGTTTTTTGTTTTTTGGGGCTTTTTTAGGCTCAGTTAGTTGTTGATAGTTGTGAGTTTGTTGTCATTTTACTGTTCATACTTTTGATCTTCTTCTTTTTCTTAGGTAAGTCCCTTTAACAGTTCATATAATGATGATGAACTCCTTTAACTTGACCTTATCTGGGAAGCACTTTATCTGCCCTTCTATTCTAAATGATAGCTTTGCCAGACAGAGGAATCTTAGATGTAGGTCCTTGACTTTTATGACTTTGAGTACTTCTTTCCAACTCCTTCTTGCCCGTAAGGTTTCTTTTGAGAAATCAGCTGATAGTCTTATGGGAACTCCTTTGTAGGCAGCTGTCTCCTTTTCTCTTGCTGCTTTTAAGATTCTCTCCTTATCTTTAACCTTGGGTAAGTTAATTATGATGTGCCTTGGTGTGTGCTTCCTTGGGTCCAACTTCTTTGGGACTCTCTGAGCTTCCTGGTCTTCCCAGAAGTGTATTTCCGTTGCCAGATTGGGGAAGTTCTCCTTCATTATTTTTTCAAATAAGTTTTCAATTTCTTGCTCTTCCTCTTCTTCTGGTACCCCTATAATTCAGATGTTGGAGCACTTAAAGTTGTCCCAGAGGTCCCTAAGCCTTTCCTCATTTTTTGTAATTCTTGTTTCTTTATTCTGTTCTGTTTGAATGTTTATTTCTTCCCTCTGCTCCAAGTCATTGATTTGAGTCCCAGTTTCCTTCCCTTCACTGTTGGTTCCCTGTGTATTTTTCTTTATTTCACTTTGCACAGCCTTCACTTTTTCCTCTATTTTGTGATCATACTCAACCATTTCTGTGAGCTCCCAGATTACCAGTGTTTTGAAATCTGCATCTGTTAGGTTGGCTATCTCTTCAACTCTTAGTTCTATTTTTGGAGCTTTGATCTGTTCTTTCATTTGGGCCATATTTTTTTTGTCTCTAGAGCACCTGTTACATTGTAAGGGGTAGAGCCTTAGGTATTTCCCAGGGCGGGGCAACCCCCGTGCTGCGTTGTGGCACTGTATGTGAGGGAGGGGTCTGAGAGGGAACAATGCCCCTTGCTTAGCTCTGGGTTGGCTTTCAGTCACTTCCCCTGCTCCCCACAAGCAAATTGGGCCCTTTTGGTGCTGGTTCC
Source organism: Mormoops blainvillei (assembly GCA_004026545.1). Classification (NCBI taxonomy): domain Eukaryota; kingdom Metazoa; phylum Chordata; class Mammalia; order Chiroptera; family Mormoopidae; genus Mormoops; species Mormoops blainvillei. Next base: position 48,903 of record PVJD01009811.1, read on the forward strand.
TGGGTGGGTGGGTTTGTGTATGTTCTAGGACCCTGTGGGTCTCTCAGACAGACTGTCCTGTGAGGCTGGGAGTTTCTCCCACTACCACAGCCCCCACAGGTTTTTACTGGTAGAGGTTTTGAGGCTTCCTTTTCCCACGCTGGAGCCCTGGGTTGCGTGGTCTGTCTTGCTCCCCTGTTGTTCCTCCCAGTGTATCTGCACATAAATGTGGGATCACCAGCTGCTGACTCACCCGCCTGGTCCTCCAGCCGCTGCTTTGCTGTGCCCACTCTGCCCCAGCTGCCTGTCTCCATCTCCGCCCCTCCTACCAGTCCGGATGAATGTTTCTTCTTTAACTCCTTGGTTGTTGGATTTCCATACAGTTTCATTTTCTGAAAGTTCTTGTGGTTTTTCGTTTTTAAATTTGTTGTTGTCCTTCTTTTGGTTGCGTGCGGAGGCAAAGTGTATCTACCTACGCCTCCCTCTTGGCTGGAAGTCCCCATGCTAATGTTTCAAGTCTAAGAACCCTTGCCACTTGCTGAAGTGCCCTGTCCTGCTCTGGTGGTATAGCAACTCTCCACACACCAGATCCCAAGGCAGCCCCGCCATCACCTTCTCCCTAAGACTCTGCTGAGATGTTGTTTGTGGCTAATCATGATCCCTGGACTGGTACCCAAACGCCCTCTACAGTTGTGCGTGACCTTTCCAAGCCACTTTCACCCTCTCAGGTGGAGATGTTATACTCTTCCATCATCCACCCATCCATCCATTCAGTCACTCATCCACTTACCCATCCATTCACATATTCACCTACCCTCCTGTCTGTTTACTTGTCTGTCCATCCATTCTTTTATCCATCCATCCATCCATCCATCCATCCATCCATCCATCCATCCATTTATTCATCCATCCATTCATCTGCCCACTCATCCACCCATCCACGCACCCAAATACCCATCCATCCATCCTAAAAATGATTATTTGGAGTGCCTATTATGAACCAAGTACTTTTCTAGGTGCTGGACATACAAAAATAAGAATGCATAGCCCCATACATCCAGGAACTTACTGCACAGCAGTTTGTGAATGAGTAATATATAGAAACTGTAATACAGAACAAAGTAGGATTTTGGAATTAGTCCTAGATTTGATTTCTGCCTCCACCACTCACTTAATAGTTTGCAGTGTGATCTTGGGAGAGTTACTTAACTTTTCTGAATCTAGTTCTTCCTTTTTAAATTGGAAATAAGAATACTGGGCGTATCGAAGGTAGTAGTGACCTACCTCCACAAAATATTCTTCTCTCTCCATGAAAGAGGTACCGAGGAAAGTTGTTGCACGGCAACACAGGAAAGGGAGAGCTTTCCGAAGCTCAGCAACCTCAAGGCAGGTCTCTCAGAGTAACAGACACCTGAGAGGGCACCAAAGCGAAGGGGATTCCCGAGTGACCCAAATGGTGTTACCACGCAGCCAGGAGCGAGTTCGCTCAGGGTTATGTGGGGGGCACTAGTGGGAGGACAGTGCCATGTAGGTGGGAGCCAGGGCCAGGAGGGACCCCTGCTTCTGGAGTCTGTGGAGGGTTTTTAAACAAGAGAGGGGACATGGTTCCTTGGTTCCCAGGACAGAGCTAGGCTCCCCACTCCTTGGTGACTAAGCCAGGAGCTTCCTCTTGGGGCCACAAATCAGGACCTGGTGATGAGATTGCCATGGGAGGACCCCACCCAGCGTCGGGACTAGCTGAGTGACCTTGGGTGAGTCCCTTTGCCTAGCTGGTCCCGATGGGTAAAAGCAGGGGCTCGGGTGAAGTCATTCCTCCAGCTTTCAGTTCCTTCATTAGTGTCTTTTCTTTAGTCTCTTTTCCTGCCTGTGTCTTCTGACTCTCTCTCCTTCCCTCTGCCTCTCTCCCTGCCTTCTCTGCCCGCCGATCTGCTCTCTGCCCTGCTGCACCGGAGTGGAAGGAGCGGAGGGGTCGCGCCCCTCCCTGGTGCTTCACTGTTAGCGAACCACTGCCTGTGAAGGTGACCCAGCTCCTGCCGCTGTCTCCGAGCTGAAATGAGCACTGCCTCTCTCTCCCCTCGGGGGCTGGGTGGGGTGCTGGGTGGGGCAGGGGGCCCTCACGGACCCCCGCAGCCATCTGGTTGGGTCAGAGAGTGCCCCAGAAACTAGGCAGCTGGGATGGGGGGTGCGTTGCACTGGCCTGAAGACCCTCTGGACCCAAACAGGAGAGAGGAGCTCATTCCATGAGTGGGAGCAGTGGGCTGGTGTTTCCTGCGGGAAGTAGAGCCACCGTTCCTGGGGCAGGTTGGGCGGGTCTGGCAGGCAGAGCCTTCCGAGCTGCTGTCTGGGACTGGAAAATTTCCATGGCCGCAGGGGACGGGAGACAAAGACAGGTGATGTGTGCCCAGATATCTTTTCTCCCCACCTGGACAGAGCAGGTCATGTAGCCAGAGCTAGCTCGATGAGTCAGTATGGGAGGAATCTGCCCATGAAGGGTTGCAGGGAATCCTTCCTGCCCCCCAGTGTCTCCTATATTATACCCCAAGTCCCCTGTTAAAATGAACCACTCCTGACAGAGGTCGTGCCTTAAAATGCCATCAGTTCGTACTCTTGTGGAGTTTTACTGATGGCCGATTGAGAGTCGGAGAGGTCTCAGAAGAAGGGAACAGAGACGAGGACAGGTGAAAATGATAGCCTCCTGATGGCACCCCGTGCCCGCAGCCACCAGGAATCCTCTGGACCTGGCCAGCCTGGGGAGGCATTGGCTTGGAACGGATCCCCTGGGGCCGAGCCCAGGCGAGGCCCCGCGGCTAGCGTGGGAGTGAGGGGTCGTGAAACCAGGCTCGACCTGGGGCTCGGCTGGCTCCTTGCTTTCTAGCTGGGTTGCTTGAGGCGGACGACCTACCCTCTCCAACCCCAGTATCTCCGTCTGTCAGATGGCGCGTTGTGAGAAATAAATGAGAAAACCCGGGCATTTAGGAGAGTGACCACCGCACCGTGCACGCGCCAACGCACGAGGAACCCTGTCCCAACTGCAGAGGAAACCCCAGCCCAGGCTGCACGGAGCTCCTGTCTTCCTGTCCGCTTTGCTTGGGCCTCGGCTGCCCATCACTCTGTCTTCCTTACCAAGCTTCTTTTTATTGGTCCCTGTTCTTTCCCTCCATTGCCCAGCGCATCCCTGTCTCTGGCTGCTGTCACGGGGGCCTATCTTGTTCTTATCTCACAATCTCTGTCTGTCTCCATCCCTCCCTAGCCCCTCCATCGCCATCCTCCCCCCTGACCTGGCTGTCTCTTTGTCATCTGTTTGGCAGTCTGGCCAACAATCGGTGTCTCCCACCCATCGCTATCCCCCCTTCTCCATAGCCCAGCCCTGGGGACCTCCCTGGCTGAGCATCCCCTACCCCATCTCCGCCCCCGCCCCGCCCCCAGCCCTTTCAGAGTCTCTTCCCGGCACCCCCACGCGGGGTGGGGTCGGGACACAGAGTGGAACAATGCGGCAGACGAGGGCAGGAGGCGGCCTCCCAGGCAAGGACCGGCCTGCTAATTCCCCCGCTCAGGGTGGAGGATGCGGAGCCTCATTCAATTATGTCACATCCACTCAGCCGCTCCGCCCCGATGATACAGAGCAGGCCACTCGCCCTTCCCGGCCAGGGCCTAATGGAGAGAGATCTCCTTCGCCTGGCTGACCACAGGGTCCTCCTGAAGCGGGGATGGGCCCGGTCTGTCTGGCCCTGGGGTTCTCGGCCTACTGTGATTCGCTGTTCGCCCCAATTACACTCAACAATTGGTCTCTGGAGTTTGTTTCTCTCACCTTAATGGTTGTGGAATTGGATCTCAGTGCCTCTCATTCCATTATTGTCCCTCCCGGCACCCCCGCCCCCAGCCCCTCCACTCGGCCTCAGCCAGCAGGAGCCAGGCTGGCCGGCCTCTCTGGTGAGGTGTGAGGCCCTGGGGGGAGCAGACCGGGGAGGTGGCGGAGGGTCACAGGGTCTGGACCCGGGCCAGGGGCTTCTCTCGTCTGACAGACAGGCTGTGCTCTGGTGTTTGTTCCCGGCGTTGGGTCTTTACTGACGACGGCGATGCCAGGTTCTGGGAGAGTCCCGGAGAAGCCCCAAACCCTGTCCTTTTCCACATAAGCCTTGACCCGAGGAGGTGAGAGCAACAGAATGAAACAATGGAGGGCAGAGTCAGCTGTAAATAGAAGTGATTCAGAGATGGGAAGATCAGATAGCAGGGGAACGAACACTTACTGGGAATTGACTGGGTGGCAGGTTCTTTCGGTGTGCGCTGTGTCATTTACTTCTCATCGATCTGTATGGGAGCGTATGGGAGCGTTCGTCTCCGTTTTCAGGTGGGGAAACTGAGGCCCAGAGACATGGAGAGGCTTGTCTGACCTCTAGCACCTGGTAAATAACAGGGCTTGGGGCCTTGGGGTCAAATCCTTCCTCTCCCACTGGCTCTGGGGTTAGGGGGGCTGGGGTGACTAGGGAAGGCTCTGAGGCAAGACCCAGTGGGCAGAGGGAAGGAGGGAGAGGGAGGTCACTTCGGTGAGGGGACAGCTTGAGCAGAGTTTAGTGGCATGACTGAGGACACTGAGGGTTGGAGAGGGAGGGCTGCTTTGGGGGAATGCTGTGAGGAACATGGGGAGTGGGGCCAGGTGAGCAAGATGGGGGCCTTGACTAACTCGGGGAAACCTGGGACTCAGAATTTGGTAGAGGGGGTCACCTTCAGGAGGATGGCCAGTAGACCACTGTAGTGGAATGAACAGTGTCCCCCCAAGTGATATGTCTAAGTCCTAACCCCCTGCCCCCCACCCTTCCCCACATCTGGGAATGTGGCTTTATTTGGAAATGGGGTCTTTGTAGATGCAATTAAGGATTCGAAATAAGATCATCCTGGATTTAGGATGGGCCCTAAATCCAATGATTGTTGTTCTTGTAATAGAAAGACACAGCGATGATACAAGGGAAGGCCACGTGAAGACAGAGGCAAAGGTTAGACCGATGCTGCCACAAGCTAAGGAACATGAGGGCCACCAGAAGCCGGGGGAGGCGAGGAAGGGTTCTCCCCTAGGACCTGAGGCCGGCCCGTGGCCCTGCCGACGCCTTGGTTTTGTGCTTCCGGCCTCCAGACCTGTGAGAGAATAAATTTCTTGTGTTTTCTTCCACCCAGCTTGATGTAATTTGTTCCAGCAGCCACAGGAAACTCATACACCCAGGAGCTCCTCTGTCCACCGTGGGAGAGGGACAGGCATTGGGGGCTGCTGTGGGGCTGCGTCCCCAAGCAACTCCCCCCAGGGACCCCTGAATCCTAGCGGGGCCCCCACACCCCCACACGTGGCTCATGGCAGCAGGACTAACCAGAGATTTCAGTCTTGCCTCTTATCTTCGTTCAGGAGGATGCGCTGAGTCAGAGAGCCAGGGGCCCAGGTCGGGGGGAGGGGAGACTTAGAGAAGCAGCTTTAGACCAAACAGGAAGCATGCCCTACCTACTGCGGCATGGGTGATGAGTGTGACGGTTCCGTGAGGTGTGAGGCAGTACTAAAGGAAATAAGGGCTGTTCAGGGTGAGACTGTGGGGGAAAGACCACCCCCAACCTATCCTCCCCTGCCCGGCCCCCCACCGGAAGTCATCCCTCAAGGGACTTCCTGAACCATTGGGTTGGTTCAGTGGGGTTTCCCCTCCCATGGCAAGTTCTCAGTCTTGATTCAGCAGTCAGTCCAATACAGTTGGCCTGTGAGAACTGTTTTTTGTTTTTTTGTTTTTTTAAATTTTCCACCCCTCCCCCCTCCCCACAGGCCCTGACTGATGCATGGGACTCGTGTCTACCAAACTGCTCTGCCCAGTGGCTCGGGGACTCCCTTCCACAGAGCTTCAGGGCAGCATTCAACAAGGCAGGCTGGAGTTGTGCTTCCAGAGAAGTCCGTGGCAAACCGAGACATCTCTGTGGGGATCGATGCCAGGAGTGAGGCCTGGAGTATGTCTGAGAATTAAGGGAATGTATCCTAAAATGCTATTTTTTAATATAGGCATTATATTAGATAAGAACACAGAGATCTAGGGCTTGAGCCACCCTCAGAGGTGCCTCCTTCCGGAGGTGGGCAAGTGGAAACCTGCTGCAAGGAGGGCGGGGCGATGAGGCTGCGGGGCCGTCTGTGTGACCACAGGCCTCCGCACCGAGAACGGCCCTCACTTTCCTCCCTGCTGCTGGCCCCGTTGTGCGACCGCGGCTTTTCCCTCTGTCAAGGGTGAGGTGTTTTCCAGCATGCCCTCCACCCGAGTCAGCCTCCCGCAGCACGGTCTTCTCCTTGCCCCTCCCGGCTCCCTCCCGCTCTCCCTCCCCCGCTTCCAGTCACTTACAGTGAGGCCCAGACTTCTGTCCCGTCTAGACCATCTCCGACCTGCTCCTGGTTGATTTTTTGAGAGAATACTCTTACGGAGGCCTGCCTCAGTTTCTCTGTCTATAAAATGGGGAAGGTTATATAACTTCATGTGTGTGGGACTAAAGCAGACAGGGTCTCCCTGTGTCCCTCTGTCATTTCTGCTCTCTGGAGCTCCATTTTTTTTTTTTTTTTTTTTTGAGAGAGAGGGGAAGTGAGGGAAAGAGAGGGAGGGAAACATCTAGGTGAGGAAGAAACATCGACTGATTGGTTACCTCCTGCATGTGCCCGCACTGGGGACCTGGCCCGCAACCCAGACATGCACCCTGACTGGGAATAGAACTAGTGACCCTTTGCCTTTTGGAATGATGTCCAACCAACTGAGCCACACCAGTCAGGACTGGAGCTCCGTGTTCTTTCCTCCTCAGCTGGGGAGGCACATTCAGGGTGGGTGCTCCCCAGCCGCACACGTGCGTGGGCGTGCGTGGGCGTGCACCGTGCTCAGCGCGCCCTGTCTGCCGGTGGCCCCATTTGCGAGGCCACTATCTGTTCCACTTGCAGCATGCCCGTATCAGGTTTTCAGAGCAAACAAGCCCCAGCAAGGTTTCTGGGCTGCGCCCAGCCAGCGCTCTCTCTTGCTCCCCCAGCCCCACCCCCAGATATGTCAGGCCCCCACAAGGCCCACATTGTGCCCAATGACTTACAGCAGCCGTTACTGCTAGAAGGGCCTGGCCCAGCCGGGGGTTTCAGATGAGGATGCTGAGGTGGAAAGGAACGCAGCTGGCCGAGGCCACACAGCTAAACTCGGCAGAGCTGGACCCTGGGCCTGGACTTGTCCATCCCTGCGCCGGTCCTGTGTTGGTGCCCTTCAGAACGGCGTTTTGAGATGTGACCCACATGATTTTAGGGTGGCTGGAGTTGGTGCCCGAGAGGAGCACTGAGTTGTTTCTATTCAAACCCCATCTGTGTGGTGGAAGTGGGGATCGAGTTACCAAAGAAACCCCACGTAAGACCCAGGTTATGGGTGCCATCTTACTCCTTCATCCCACCGATGTTATGTGTCCTTCACGGGTTCCTGCCCAGGTGACCTGCCCCTTCATGCAGCCTGGGGGCACGAGAGCCCAGGCCCCTGACCCAGCTCCCGGAGCTCTTCCCTTATGCCCTAGCTTCTCACTCAGGGCACAGGATATTCTGCACCCCAGGGACTCCCGTCTCCAGAGATGCCGCTGCACTTCCGATCAGTGTGTCTGCCGGCCTGACAGTTTCTCATGAGAGACATGACTCTTTGCTTTAAATGCAAACACCCCTAGGAGTGGCCAGCAAAGAAGTCATTGCCAGCGTTGGTGTCTTGATGGATGGGAAGGGCTTTGTCAGTGAAAGGAGAGGGCATCTGAATCTCCCTTTGAGCTCAGGTCCAGCAATGAGAACATGAGCACGGGGTCCGGGGAACCTGTGGCGAGTTTTGACTGTCCTGTACAGGTGCTGGCAAACGTTTTCTGCAGAGGACCAGATAGTGAGCAGTCTACAGATAGTGAGAGCCTATCTTTAATAGTCATTGTAGACCACATGGTCTTTGCTGCAGTTGTGGCCATAGGTGATGTAATGGGCCGAATTTCGTCTCCAAATCCTTTTGTGCTGAAGTCCTAACCCATAGGACCCCAGAAAGGGACTATTTTTGGACATAGGGTCTTTAAAGAGGTGATTAAGGTAAAGTGAAGTCACTAGGTCGGGACCTGATCCGACATGACTGGTGTCCTTGTACAAAGAGGAGATCGAGGCACAGACATACATGTGAGGCCACAGGGAGACCACCCTCCACAGGCCAAGGGGAGAGGCCTCAGGAGGAACCGAACCCGCTGACACCGTAACCTTAGACTTCCAGCCTCCAGAACTCTGAGACAGCGAATGACGCCGTTAAAGCCCCTCCCTGTCCGTGATACGGAGCTGTGCCGGCCTGAGCAGACCGACGCAGGCAGCATGCAAACAAATGGAAGTGCCTGTGTGCCAATACAATTTTACTTACGAGCATCAAAATTTGAATTGGTATTATTTTCACATGTCCAAAATATTATTCTTTTGACCTTTCTCCTCATCATTTGAAAGTGTGAGAGCTATTCTTTAGTTGTGGGTTGTACAAAAACAGGTGGCAAGCTGAGTGGGCAGGTGGGCTGAGGGGCGAGGGGCGGCTCAGCGTCAGGTGTGGCAGCGGGCCGAGGGGCGGCTCAGCGTCAGGTGTGGCAGCGGTGGCGGGGAGTGGAGCTGAGGCTGGGACGGTAAGCCAGGCCCACGCTGGCAGGCTGGGCACAGTGAAAGAAGGAGCCACAAGAACATTTTAAAGCTGGGTAATGACATGCTTCAAACTGGATTTGGAGGGTAAAGTTCGTTGTCTTTGATGTAGGAGAAGGCAGATGCTTACTAATTCTGCTTTTCTGCTGAAACCAGAGCCGCGGGCTAGAGCCAGAAGTGTTACCATGTGCCTGAGATTTCTGTCTCCTCTCTTCCCCCTGGAATATTTAGTCATCGCATGGTGAGAATCTTGTCTCCAGGAATTGCTGCCCATCTTTTGCAAGCTGTCTTCCCCTTTAGAGTCTCTGGCTGCAGGACAGTAGCCACCTTTCCTCTGATTGCCTGGAAATTCGGCTTCCAAAAGTCTTCACACACATCTCTCTGCACCCCTGTTCTCTTTCCGGGCCTCTCTGAACTCCAAGACGACGTGTTCACCTTCTTCTAAGCTCCTGTCCGCGTTGCGTGCAGTTTCCGTCTTTCCCAGCGCTCAGCATTTTCTTCCTGGTGGATCGGAAGTAAGCTGCTGCCTTTGCTGCGTTCTAAAACTTCCGGAATGAAATTGTGAACAAGGTGATTCAAAAAGTTATGAAATGCTGTTTTTTTTTTAAAGTTTATTTTATTGATTATGCTTTAACTGTTGTCCCAACTTTTCCCTCTTTGGTCCCCTCTGCCCAGTACCCCCTCCAGCAATCCCCGTCTTAGTTCACGTCCATGGGTCGTGCACGTAAGTTCTTTGGCTTCTCCATTTCCTGCTATTCTTAACCTTACCCTGTCTACTTTGTTGCTACCAATTATGCTTCTTAGTCCCTGTACCTTTTCCCCAATCCTCTCTCTTCCCTTCCCTTCCCTGCTGATAACCCTCCAAATGATCTTCATACTTACTATTCTGTTCCTGTTCTGTTTTTTTGCTTAGTTTGTTGTTTTTTACTTTTTTCAGATTTAATTGCTGATAGTCGTGAGTTTTTCGCCTTTTTAACGTTCATGGTTTTGATCTTCTCTTTCTTAAATAGGTCCCTTAACATTTCATATAATAACAGCTTGGTGATGATGACTTCCTTTAGCTTTACCTTGTCTGGGAAGCACTGGATCTGCCCTTCCATTCTGAATGACAGCTTTGCTGGACAGAGTCATCTAGGTTTAAGTCCTTGCGTTTCATCACTTTGAATACTTCTTGCCTGCAAAGTTTCTTTGGAGGAATCAACCAATAGTCTTATGGGAACTCCTTTGTAGGTGACTCTCTTTATCTTTAACCTTTAGCGTTTTAATTATGATGTGTCTTGGTGTGGTCCTCTTTGGGTCCAACTTGTTTGGGACTCTCTGTGGTTCCTGGACTTGTATTTCTTCTTCTTCTTCTTTTTTTTTTTTGGTGTATTTTATTGTTTATGCATTATACTTGTCCCATTTTTTTCTCCCCTTAATCCTCTCTGTGCACTGGTATTTCTATTTCGTGTGCCAAATTAGGGAAGTTTTCTTTCCTTATTTTTTTCAAATAAGTTTGCAATTCCTTGCTCTTCCTCTTCGCCTTCTGACACTCCTATAATTTGGATGTTGGTATGTTTAAAGTTATCCCAGGGGCTCCTAAGCCTCTCCTCGTTTTTAAAAAAATACTTTCTCCTTCCTTCTGTTCTGGTTGAATGTTTATCTCTTCCTTATGTTCCACATCGTTGATTCGAGTCCCA
>PVJD01009812.1:0-59206 GCA_004026545.1 Mormoops blainvillei
GCCACCTCACTTTTGTGTGCAGGGAAGCTGAAGCTCAGAGAGAATTAACCAGCATGCAGGATAATACACTCTTGGCAGGTGAGTAACGGAACTGGATTCAGCTTTTGTCTCAAGCCCATACTGGTCCACCAGGCTTACCAAGTAGGCAACTCACTGACTGAGTCTGCATTGGATTAACTGGTGGAGTGCTGGTCCTCATCTCTATGCCTGGTCTTTCAGTGATGTTGCTACCTAGGGGTCTGCTAGGGGGGCTCCCACCTGATCCCCTTGAGAAGAGAGGCTGGGTGTTATCATTTCTATGTCCTCCATACCCAGCACATAGTAGGCACTGTATATACTATATATTCTGCTGGAGTACCTCAAAGACTCACTCATATACCTTTGTGAACCTCTTATACACACACACACACACACACACGTATATATATACACACATGTACATATACAGATACCTGTGTGTGTGTGTGTGTGTATCATATACATATGATAAAGTTTAAAGCATCCTGCTCATCAAGGTACTTGGCATCTTCTGGAAGTTTTTCAACTCCTTTGTTTCCAATATCAGGAAGATTAAAGAGATTAAAGACCCATAATTAATGTGACCATAGGAACACAACAATGACAACGACATCTCAGTTTTCATGCATTACAGCATTCACTTTTCCTAAAATCAAAGACTCCAAAGTGGATTGGCATTTGCAAACATATCCAAAATCCTTCTCTGTAGGGAATATGCAGCAATCAGTGATGGATGAAACAATTTTACAAGTGCTTCTCATTTTCCTCCCAGGATTCCCTGCTTAGGAAGGGCAGATTCCGAAGAAAGATAGCAGAGCTAATGGGATCAGGGAGGTCGCACCTATGCCTGAAAAAAGTAGTTGAAATCAAGTGAGTCCAGGTTTAGATCCAGGCTTTGTCACTTCCCAATGATGTCTCCTGGGGAAACTTTCCTAATTTTTTGGAGCATCAATTTCCTCATGTCTAAAATTGGGATAATTCATATCTTGAATTATTGCATATGGATTTAACATAATGAATGCAGTTTATTTAGCAGAAGTTCTCACATTAATTATTGATATTGGTATTATTATTTTCTATTATCTATCGATTATCTATCTATCTATCTATGTATCATTTATCTCTGTGTCTGTTTTACAACATTCTTTGGCTGGGTTTTCCCCCAATATTTTCTCCCCACTTAGTGGAATTTTCTGCAAAGGAAGAGACATTATCTGTCTATATGTGTTAAAAGCAGGTTTTACTTTGCTCACAGAATTCCTCTTGCTGGTACATTATTATATATAATGTAGCGAAATGACACATAAAAATAGACAATATGAGCTGGTGATGTTGTGGTACAAAAATCAAGGTGCAGGGATAAAGAAGACTGAGGGTGATATTTCAGGTTGCGTGGTCCCGGAAGGCTTCTCAGAGGAATTGGCATTTAAGCAAAGGCTTGCATGAAGTGAGGGAGAAAACCACGTGGAAATTTGCCTCAAGTGTGTTTCATGGTGATGGAACAGTAAGCACAGAGGTGCTGCGGCAGAAGTGGAGTTGGTGGATTCCAGAAATAGCCAGGAGGTAAAGGAGGCTGAAGCAAAGTGAGTAACACGGGATAATGTCAGAAAGAAAGGCAGCGGCCACCTCAGGTATAACTTGTAGGAGGTGGTAGGGACTTAATCTACACATGAGGCAGAGACAGTAGAGGGCTTTGGGCAGGGAGTGATGTGGTTAGACTCCTTCTGTACAAACAGCACATGGGATGCTTTTTATTATAAAAGTAAAGGGAGACTGTTAGAAGCTTTCTGATTGGGGAATAACCAGGTCCGTTTTCCAAAGCTCCCTGTGAGATTGTGTGGAGAGTGAATGGAGGGAGCCGTGCAGAAATATGGAGGCCAAATTGAGGCTCTTACAGTGGTCCAGCCAAAAGGTGATAGCGGCTCATGCCATTGTTTCAATGGTGTTGGTAAGAAGTGGTCAGTTGGGCATGTGGTTTGTGTTACTTTGTGTGAATGTATGTCTTAGTGGTTTTCTTTTGCTACTACAGCTAGTGATCATTTATGTATATGTGTTTGTGAGAGAGAGAGAGAGAGAGAGGGAAAGAGAGAGAGAGAAGTTTGGTTAGACTCAGAATCATGTCACAGGAGAAGGTAGAAACAGTTCAGTCAGAGCTAGAGTTGTCTAGGTAGAATTGACATTCCTGAATCCAAAAAATAAAAAAATAAAAAAGAAGAAGCTCATCAAACTGTGCCTTCTCTAAAATGCAATATAAATTCAGCAAATGGATAAGCTGATGCTACTTTCGTTTCTATTCAATATGAGAACAATTACAGCTAAACACCTTGGAGAAAGTCATCCTGTCTCCAAGTTTGCTAATTCTATTTCGAAAATAGCTATAACGTCTTCACTTGCTCATGGCGGGGATAATTAAAACTAATGAAGTGAATTTAGGGCCGTGCATCAGAGACAGAGCAGAGAATCTGACGGTGATTACAGATGCTGTGGCTCCTTTGAAGGTAATTGTTGAATGACCCTTCTTCATTGGTATTCATGAAGCTAAGAAGCCATTTTCCTGAGGTTGGTAAACATTTCAAAGAGCCATTCACATATTATGTTTTAGAATTTAGAATTCTTCATTACATTTTAAGAGTTCTAGGATTTTACCTACTGGTTACAAATGACTAAGCATGAACGATTATATGCCCTATTCTTATTCTGACTAATAAATTTAAGAGCCGAGAAGCTAGAGAAGGAGAGATCAGAGGGAGAGAGGAAGAAGCTCATGTATGCACAGGGTCTGGCGGAAGTAAACGCTGCTTGTGTGTGGTTGGTAGGGTAATAATATGGATATAATAATTTATAGTTTTAATTTGAATATTTCACCTAAAATGTCATATGGTGTGCTTGAGTGTGATATTGTTATGTAACAGAATTCCATGCTTATGATTTTGTAATAAAAGATTTTGTAATGCAAGGGGCATTATTTGTGCCGGACCCTGTATTTATGGAATATTTATTGAGCACTTATGCCCTAGACCTTATTGTGTGACAGGTTGTGTCCAAGGTACTGAGGAAACATACACAAAACTGGCAAGGTCTCTCTTCTCATGCACTTTCATTCTAGTTGGGAGAAACAAAAGCAGGGAAAAGAAAACATGAGTCGGTGATAAGCATATGCAAGAATAAAAATAGGGAGTAAGTCAGAGGGAGCTGGTTGGTCAAGGAAGCCCCCTCAGAGGTTGTGACTTTTAAGCTGAGCTTCAATGACAAGAAGGAAATAGACACCTTAAAATCAAAGGGAGAGGAACATTTGATGCTAAAGGAATGATGAGTGCAAAGGCCCGGTGGTGCAAAGGGGCACAAGTGTGTAAGCAAGGAGGCCATGTGGCCAGTGTATAGTGAGTGAGTATAGAAGTGGATGGGATGAGGCTGCAGCTTGGGAGACAAAGGAGTTTGGATTTTTTATTTTTATTATAAAAGTAAAGGGAGACTGTTAGAAGCTTTCTGATTGGGGAATAACCAGATCTGTTTTCCAAAGCTCCCTGTGAGATTGTGTGGAGAATAGGCTGTGGTGTGGGGGGCAACAGTGAAGCAGGAAGACAGCGAGGAAACTGCAGCAGTGGTCCAGGTGAGAGAGGATGGCAGTGGGGGAGGTGGAGAGGAGTGAGGGTCAGTCAGTCAGTCACTGGTTTGAAGGTGAAGTTGACAAGGAAAATACCTTGTCTGTCATTGAGTGAATGGATGTCAATGAGTGAATGGATGAAGAAAATACCCATGGATATCTTCCAAGACACACACACAGACACACAGGACTATTACTCAGCCATAAGAAGGAAGGAAACCCCACCTTTGCAACAACATGGATGGGCCTTGAAGACATTATGCTAAGTGAGATGTCACACAGAAAAAGACAAACACCATATGATATCACTTAACATGTGGGATCTCAAAAAGCTGAACTAGTAAAACAGGGAGTAGAGGGGTGTTTACCAGGGGCTGGGGGTGGGAAAATAGGAGAAATCCTGTGTAAAGGCACATACTTGCAGTGAGTAGCTAAATGAGTCCTGGGGACCTAATGCGCAGCAAAGTGATTACTGGCAGCAGTACTCTATTATAATCATCAAACTTCCGAAGAGACACAATCTTAATTATTCCCACCACAAAAAAATCATAATTATATGACATAATAGAGGTGTTAGCTACACTACAATGGTAATCATATTGCAATAAATAAATGTATCAAATTAACATGTTGTGCACCTTAAACTTACAGAATGTTATATGTCAAATACAATTCAATGAAAAAAGGTGGAGTTGCCATGTTTTGCTGATGAGAAAAAGAGGAATCGAGATGGCTTATAAGTTTTTGGCTTGGGGAAGCTGGAGATGCCATGTCCAATGATGGGGATAGCAGGGAGGAGAGCACATTGGGAGGGGTGGCTAGAATTCCCGAGAGTGGGTTTGGTTGTCTTAACACTGATATGCCAAGTAGATATTCAAATGGAGAAGTTGAAATAGAGAATGGTGATGAGTCAGATGACTCGAGACAAAGGGAGCAGAGGGGAAGGAAGATAATGAGGCGAAGATACTAACATTCCCCCAATCCTTTCCTGTGGCACCTGGTGCATTTTCCCCGTCTTCATGCTGTAGGACCCAGGGTAGAGACACTGTCTCCTCAAATACCTTTCCTTATTCCCCTAAAAACCTTCTAGTTCTTTTAATTAAACTCTAGTCCAAAGCATGGCTGTAGCACCCTACACATCAGGATTCAAATTAAAAAATTGCCACTTACTAGATGTGGAATATTGGGTAAGTAGCGTAACCTCTCTAAGCCTCAGTTTCCTTGTCCATAAAATGGGAATCATAAAACCTACCTCATGGGGTTATTGAGATGTCAATAGCTAGCCTTTATTGAGCATTTATCACACTATATCTGTTATTTTATTTGATCTCCAACACAGCCCTAAAGGGTAAGGATATTGCTGTTCCTATTCTGCAGATGAAGAAACTGAAGCTCAGAGAGGTTACATGAGTGGCCCAAGGCTCCACATCTAGAAACTAGGAGAGAGGGAGTGACCTTTCCAAGTATACATCAGTGTGTCCAAGACAGTACTGAAACTGATGCAGTCATTCCTTCCTTTTTCCATAGTCCCTGGCACACAGTGAGAGATCAGAAAAGGGGGCTGCTTGTTTTTCATTGTTTTTGTGTCCTATTGTACAATCACTTTACCTGTTTGCTTTCCCATCTGACTCAGTAATTCCCCAAAGTCAGAGGCTCTGACTCGTTCATGGCTGTGTCATCTGTGCCCTGCACAGAGCATGGCACTCAGCAGGTACACAGTAGATGTTGTTTAAATGGAAAACATGACAGCAGAACAGCCAACCAGAGTTCCTGTGTCTGTGAGCAATACTTCTGATGGATAGACTTCCTCTGTGTTTGAGACAAGAACAAACCTTACCAGTCTGCAGGAGGGCAAGTAGACAACAGAATAAATATCTCAGCAAGTTCTTCCACCCCTAAGCAACACCCTCAGTGAGGAGTGTCTCTTCAAAACAGGAATTAAAATAAGTTGTATTTGGCATCAGCCAAGTGCCCACACAAGTGCTAAACATAGCCTAAGGGAAGGAAAGATTCTATGAGGCAGAACAGGAGACTTCTATCTCATTCTGCTTCTAGCATGCGAGATGGTGAGTGGTCGTGGTCAGGAAAATTAACTTGAAATATGGCCCAGCTAAGCACAAGAGCCCTTCTTCTTCTTTTTCTCTTGAAGATTTTATTTATTTATTTTTAGAGAGAGAGGAAAGAAAGGAAAAAGAAAGGGAAGAAAACAGCCTTGTGAGAGAGGAACATCAATCAGTGGCCTTAACGCTTCCTGCGCGGGTACTGAACCCGCAACCCAGGCATATGCCCTGACTGAGAATAGAAGCAGCGACTTTTTCCTGTGCAGGATGACACCCAGCTAACTGAGCCATGATGCCAAACTGACTGAGCCATGCTGATCAGGGCAAGAGCTGTTCTTAATGAGAAGGTCAAGAAATTCCACCACAAGCTTTTCAGGGAGGTAGGTGGGAGAGGGTCTTTGAGATGAGGTCTAAGTATCTTGGCCATGCCAATTTCAGAGCTGGGGCTGGCCTAAAAATCCCAAGTTCCCAGGCTCTAGTGAGATGGTTACTTAATAATTAAGAGAAATAATCAGAATATTATAATGGCTTTGCAGCCAGTACATGCTTCTTAGACTGCATGTGCTTTTCTTTCATAAGAAAATTATATATTGTGTCTGCCTGCAACCCTTACCTTGGAATGTGAATGTCCATGAGGATTGTGCTAGTTGTGAAGGGTCTTGGGGCAGGGAGGGGGCAAAGCCATGGCTGCCTCCCTTTCTTCTGTCTCCTGAGATCTCTCAAGCACTTCAGAGAGGAAACTGATTTTCCTGAAGCAGAAAGGAGAACTTGGACTTTCCAGGAGCAGGAAATCGCCTTTAACAGTAACTCCTGGTACTTAGAAATATGGAAGCGCAGAGCTGGTGCAGGGAAGGGGTGTGATATAAAGCTCTAGAGATGCACCTGCTCCTTAGAATGAAAGGGCACACCGTCCCTGAAGGCCACTGGACAAAATCTCAGCCACCTAGTGTGCTATGAATCTCAAACTCCTAAGTCAACCTCTTGACTCTTCTCTTATATCCCTTATCAGGTGTATCAGCAAATACGTTCTCCCATTCTGGGTATTTTCTTTTGATTTTGTTGATGGTCTCCTTTACTGTGCAAAACTTTTTTAGTTTGTTGTAGTCCGATTTGTTTACTTTTTCTTTTGTTTCCCTTGCCTAGGGAGATATATCTGATAAAACATTGCTACAAGCTTCCTACCCGGGTACTGAACCCGCAACCGAGATTGTGTCCGAGATTTTGCTGCCTACGTTTTCTTATATGATTTTTATGGTTTCAGGTCTAACATTTAAGTCTTCAATACATTTTGAATTTATTCTTGTGTGTGGTGTAAGAAGGTGGTCTAGTTTCATTTTTCTGCACATATCTGTCCAATTTTCCCAGCACCATTTATTGAATAAACTATTTTTAGTCCATTGAATGTGCTTATTTCCTCTGTTGAATATTAGTTGACTATAAAGATGTGAGTTTATTTCTGGGCTCTCTATTCTGTTCCATGGATCTATGTGCCTAGAATCACATTTATTGATTCTATGTCAGTACCATGCTGTTTTGATTACCATGGCCTTATAGTATAGTTTGATACTAGGTAGTGTGATTCCTCCAATTTTGCTCTTCTTCCCAGGGATCGCTGTTGCTATGCGGGGCCTTTTGTGGTTCCATATGAATTTTTGAAATATTTGTTCAAGTTCTGTGAGACACATCATTGGAATCTTGATAGGAATTGCATGGAACCTATAGGTTGCTTTGGATAGTATGGGCATTTTAATGATGTTAATTCTTCCTATCCATGAACATGGTTTGTGCTTCCACTTATTGGTATCTTCTATTTCTTTCTTTAGTGTCTTACAATTTTCTGATTACAGGTCTTTTACCTCCTCGGTTAAATTTATTCCTAGGTATTTTATTCTTTTTGAAACACTTTTAAATGGGATTTTTAAAATATTTCCTTTTCTGTTAGTTTGTTATTGGCATATAAAAAAGCAGCTGATTTCTGGATATTAATTTTGTATCCTGCTACTTTGCTGAATTCATTTATCAGCCCCAGCAGTTTCTTGGTGGAATCTTTGGGATTCTGTTTGTATAGTATCATGTCATCTGCAAATAAAGACAGGCTTACTTCTTCCTTCTAATTTAGATGACTTTTATTTCTTCTTTTTGTCTGATTTCTGTGGCTAGGATGTCCAGTGCTATGCTGAATAACAGAGGTGAAAGTGGACATCCCTGTCTTGTTCTTGATCTTAAGGGGACTGCTTGTAGTTTTTGCCTGTTGAGTATGATGCTGGCAGTGGCTTTGTCATATGTGGCCTTTATTATGTTTAGGAATGTTCCCCCTATTTCCACTTTGCTGAGAGTTTTGATCACAAATGAGTGCTGGATTTGATCAAATGCTTTTTCTGCATCTATTGATATGATCATGTGGTTTTTATCCTTCATTTTGTTTATGTGGTGAATCATATTTATTGATTTGTGAATGTTGTACCAAACTCAGATTCCCAGAATAAATCCCACTTGATCATGATGTGTAATCTTTTTGAATGCATTGCTGTATTAGGTTTGTTAATATTTTGTTAAGCATTTTAGCATCCATGTTCATCAGGGATATAGACCTATAATTTTATTTTTTTTGTAGTACCTTTATCTGGTTGTGAAATTAGGATAACGATGGTTTCATAAAATGAGCTTGGGAATCTTCCCCCCTCTTGAGTTTTTTTAAATAGTTTGAGGAGTGGTGTTATTTCCTCTCAGAATGTTTGGTAAAATTCACCTGTGAATCCATCTGGTCTAGGGATTTTGTTTGTTGGGAGTTTTTTGAATACTACTCAGTTTCACTAGGTGTAATCTATTTATTCAGATTCTCTGATTCTTCCTTATTTAGTTTTGGGAGATTGTGTGTTTCTAGGAATTTATCCATTTCACCCAGGTTGTTCAGTTTGTTGGCATATAATAGTTCGTAATATTTTCTTATAGTCCTTTGTGTTTCTTTTGTGTCAGTTGTTATTTCTCCTCTTTCATTTCTGATTTGATTTGTGTCCTCTTTCTTTTTTTCTTGACAAATCTGGTTAAAGGTTTATTAACCTTGTTTATCTTTCCGAAGAACCAGCATATGGATTCATTGACCTTTTGTATCATTTTTAAGACTCTATTTTGTTTATTTCTGCTCTGATCTTTATTTTTTCCTTCCTTCTACTCACTTTTGGCTTTGTTTGTTGTTCTATTTTAAGTTCCTTTAAGTGTAAAGTTAGATAATTTATTTGAGCTTTTTTTTTTTTTTTTTTTTTTGAGATGGGCCTGCAATGCTATGAATTTCCCTCTTAGGATTGCTTTCCTTGTGTCCCACAGATTTTGGATTATTGTGTTCTCATTTTCATTTGTTTCAAGGTATCTTTTGATTTCTTCCTTGACCTCATTGTTGACCCATTCATTGTTTAATAACATGTTCTTTAGTTTCTATGTCTTTGTGTGTTTCTCAGTGTTCTTTTGTGATTGATTTCTACTTTCACAGCATTGTGATCAGAGAAGATGCTTGATATGATTTCAATCTTCTTAAATTTATTGAGATTTGTTTTGTGTCCTAACATGTGGTCTACCCTAGAAAACATTCCATGTGCACTTGAAAAGTATGTATATTCTGCTGTTTTTGGGTGAAATGCTCTGATATATAAATTAAATCCATTTGACTTAATGTGTTGTTTAAGGCTGCTGTCTCCATGTTGAATTTCTGTCTGGCAGCTCTATCCATTGGAGTCAATGGGGTGTTAAAAACTCTGACTGTGACTGTATTCCTGTTGATCTCTCTCTTTATGTCCATCCAGATTTGCTTTACATATTTAGGTGCTCCTATGTTGGGTGCATAAATGTTTACTAATATTATATCCTCTTGTTGGATTGTTCCCTTTATCATTATGTAGTGTCCTTCTGTGCCTCTTATTATAGCCTTGGTTTTAAAGTCTACTTTGTTGAAGTATTACTCTGCCAGCTTTTTTTTCAAGTTGCATGAAATATCTTTTTCCATCCTTTTACTTTTAGTCTGTGTGTATCTTTCGACCTGAGGTGGGTCTCTTGGAGGCAGCATATATATGGGTCTTGTTTTCTTATGCATTCAGCTACCCTATGTCTTTTGGTTGGAGCATTTAAGCCATTTACATTTAAGGTGATTATTTATAGATACTTATTTAGTGCCATTTTATTGTTATACTATTTTCCTCTGCTTTTTTTTTTCTTTTTCTCTTTCTTCTTCTTCCTCTTAAAGCAAGTCTTTAACATTTGTTGCAGTACTGATTTGGTATTAACAAACTCCTTTAGCTTTTCCTGTCTGGGAAGTTCCTTACTTCTCCTTCAACTTTAAAAGATAGCCTTGCTGGGTAAAGTAGTCTTGGTTGTAGGTCCTTGCTTTTCATCACCTTGAATATTTCATGCCACTCCCTTCTATCCTGAAATGTTTCTGATGAGAAATCAGATGATAGTCTAATTGGTGCTCCCTTGTATGTTACTACCTGCTTTTCTCTTGCAGCTTTTAGGATTCTCTTCTTGTCTTTAAGCCTTCCCATTATAATTATAATGTGTCTTGGTGTAGGCTTATTTGGGTTCAACTTGTTTGGGACTTTCTGTGCTTCCTGGACTTGTGTATCTTTTTCCTTTATCAAATTGGGAACTTTTTGTTCATTATTTATTCAAATTTGTTCTTGATCCCTTGCTCACTCTCTTCCCCTTTTGGTATTCCCATGATGTGGATGTTGTTACCCTTCATGTTGTCCAAAATGTTTCTTATATTATCGTCATTAAAAAATTTATTTTTCTTTTTGCTTCTCTGCCTGGATGTTTTTTTCTAATGTGTTTAAAATCACTGATTTGATCCTCTGCTTCACCTAACCTACTGTTTATTCCCTCTAGTGTATTATTTATTTTCAGATATTCCATTTTTTACATTTCTGACTTATCCTTTTTAATAGTGTGTCTTTTTCATGCTGTTGAGTACAATTATATTCATTACTCTAAACTCTCTATCTGATACATATCTTGCCTACATTTCATCTAGTTCTTCTTCTGGAGAATACTTTTGTTCTTTCATTTGGGGCCTGTTTCTTTTTCTTCCCATTTTGGCTGCTTCTTTGTGTTTGTTTCTGTGTATTAGGTAGACCTGAGAGACTCTGGTGCAGGCCTAGGTCAAACCGTGCCTGTGACAGGCCCTGAGCAACCTGTTTGGAGCTATTAGAGATCCACAGCATATGGCTCCCTTGCTGGGCCTGAGTGTGTGCAGAAAGAACTAGGCTGTGCACCAAGGCCGGCTTTTACCAACACTAGGTCCAGGGGCAGGTTAGCTGAAACCTCAGATTTCCTAGCAATCCACCTCTGCCTATAGGCTTTCTGTAGTGTTAAAGACTGAAAGTCTTCCAGCTGTACTCCTCAGCAGCAAGGCTTAAGCACCACAGGGCAGGGTAGGGTAATTCCTGTGGGTGGGGCTATTGCTTCCTCTCAGGCTGATGCCACTTGGAGGAGCTTTCTCTGACTGGGAAAGATGGGTCCTGCAGTATGGAGAATGACTTAGCACAGGGATCCTGGCAGCAGTTCCTTCAGCTCTCTCTCCAGAGCCACCAGTCCCAGATTATCCTAAGTACTTCTAGTCTATTCTGCCCTTCCTCTGCTGGAGCCTAAGGTAAGTGGCTGCAAATATAATTATGTGCATTGACCCTTTAAGAGACTCTCTGAGTCTCCAGCAATCTCTCCCTGGCAGGCAGATACCTTGCTGCTTTTCACAGCCATATGTTATTTGGGTTGCTTTCCCAACCCTGGTGCTGTAGGAGGGGGAGTCCAGCTTGGGGTTTAGACCCCATACTTCTCAGGGAAAATCCCCTAGCTGCTGAAATTTCCCTCTGGCACTTTAGCTGCTGCCCATGGGAGTCCAGCCAGTCCTCTCTCACCTCCTCTGCACTCCCTACCAGTCTCATTGTGGTGATGTGGCTTCTTCCATCTGTTTGTTGTTATATGGCTTCTCTCCAGCTAGTGTTCATTTGGTTATTCAAGATGATTTTCTATTATTTAGTTGTAATTCCAGTGTGGTCCTTGGAGGGTGTTAGTGTAGCTCCCTTTTACTCCTCCTTCATCTTGGGTCTCCTGCATTCCCTTAAATGCACCAAGCACCAGCCTCCCCAGCGTGCGTCTGTTTGGGTCCCTTCACATGGGCCCTGGCCTTTGAAGCAGAATATCCAAGGACTTTAGAATCTTGTTCCAGTTTCTATCTAGCACGTGAATTTGAGAAACTTGAGATGGATGTTCATGTTTTGCTTGACTATTTCTAGGGCAGGATTCTCAGCCAGGCATGATTTTCCCCTCCAGGGGATATCTGGCAACATCTGGAGATATTTTTGGATGTCATGAGTAGAGGAGCAATGCTGCTGGCATCTAGTGGATAGAAACCTGGAGTGCCATTGACCATCTTATAAACCAGAAGACAATCCCCTAAAAGAAATATCTGGCCCCAAATGTAGACAGTGTCAAGGTTAGAAACCCTTATTTAAAGATGAAGCTCACTACCAATCCCCACCACCATGACAGTCCCCTTTACTTTTAGGTTACTCTGGTTAGTAAAAGAAAGGCAGGTGTATAGGAGGCAAGTGGCTTTGGTACAACCTTATTTGGGGAAAGTCAAGATTACACAATTCTAGGTATTGGCAATGGGATTTAAGAAATGCCTACCAGTAATAAAATGGGTTGGAACAAGATTTCCCAAAGCTATTTCCAAGGCAAGTATCCAAATAACATGGAATTTCTGGGTGCATAGTTTGTCCCAAGAATTGGAAATCTAAAATCCGACATGCAGTGGTTATTGGAAAAAGAAAGCAGACACAGAAAAATGCAACCTTTCCTGAGGATGCACAATAAAAGGAATACAAAAGGAAATGACACATATATCATTGAAAATTAGGGTTTGGAGGTAGGGCTAATGTGCAGGAGATGGCAAATGAACATAAGTTGTACAGTAGCCATGAATACTAATTTATTGTGTGTTTAACATCTCTGACATTCTTTCATTCTTTCTTAGACACTCCTGTTGTGTTTAGGTGAGTGTAAAAATTTATTAGCAGCAGGATGAAATTTCTCCCTCTATTCTTGGTGGGGGGCTGTCTTTAGAAAGACAGTAAAAAGACTGAGGTTTCATTAACATAATGGTGACAACTCTATTGTGCTCAGGGAGAAGGTCAGTATTAACAAGAGAAAGGCATCATATGAAAATACTTATTCCACAAATTATATTTGTTTTAAAGAAGGAGTTGTTTTCTTATAGATAGATCAATGGTTTCCAAACTCTTCTGATTGTGTACCGATTAGAATTTTGGAGCATTCTACAATACATATATTTATTTATAAACTGCAAACATGTATTTCTATATTAATATATTATGTATCTTATAAATCAGATACAAAGCAAGAAATTCAAAAGAAAATAATAGGTAAATGTTTTCTTTATGCACTCCAATAAATCATCATGTCCAACTTCAACCACTAGTATGGATGCTTGCCTCTGGGTCAAAACAGTCAACTTATGTTGCACTTACTAAGTGCCAGACATTGTTCTCAGACTTGATGTGTATTACCAAATTCAACACTCATAACAACCCTAAGGAGCAAAAACAATGGTCATTCCCACTTCACCGGAGGCATTGAGAGGGTTAGTAACTTTCCAAGGTCACATAGCTAAAATGTGAAAGATCAAGGACTCAAGCTGTAGCCTGAGGATTCGAGCTCTCATCTGCTCTCACCTGAGGAAAGTGAAAGACTGGAATCCTCTTTCTGTGACAGAGGAAGGAACCAGATTGATGCTCAGGATCTGGGGGATTTAAGGAATTCCTTCATGACAGAACAAGAACCTGGGAGAAGAATCATAAAGACCAAGGTTATAAGGATAAGGAGAGGAGAAAGAGGCAGAGGTTAGAGAAGACTCCCAGAAGTTTCCAGAAGCAGTGATTGGATTGAAAGGCTTTTTCTTTTTTATTTCTTTTTCTGAAATTTCACTTTTAGTGTATAGAAGTATAATGGATGTTTGATACATTATTTTTGTATCTTGCAATTTTACAATATTTGTTTATTGTTTCTAATAGTTTTTTGGTGACATCTTTAGAGTTTTCTGTATAAAGAATCATATCATCTGCAAAAAGTGACCATTTTACTTCTTTATTCTGAATTTCGATGCCTTTTATTCCTTTCCCTTGCCTGATTGCTCTGGCTAGGACTTCCAGTACATCTTGAATAACAGTGGTGAGAGTAGGCACCTCTGTCTTGCTCTTGGTCTTAGAGGAAAAGCTTTCAGTTTTTTACCATTGAACATGATACTACAGTAATGGCAAGCTCACAGTTTGTCATATATGGCCTTTATTATGTTGAGGTACTTCTATATCCATTTTATTGAGTGTGTTAATTATAATCAGATGCTATATCTTATCAAATTTTTTTTTGCCTCTATTGATATGATCATATAATTTTTCTTTTATTTTGTTAATATGGTGTATCACATGGATTGATTTGCATATCTTAAACCATCCTTGTACCCCTGAATGCAACAACAACAACAAAAATACCTAGGAATAAAATTAACAAAGGAAGTGAAGTACCTATGCACTGAAAACTATAAGACATTATTAAAAGAAATTGAAGAAGACACAAAGAAATGGGGAAATAGTCCATGTTCATGGGTTGGAAGGATCAACATAGTTAAAATGTCCATAATAACCAAAGCAATATGCAGATTTAATGCAATCCCCATCAAAATCCCAGTGACATTTTAATAAATAAATAGAACAAAAGTATCACCAGATATATTTTGGGGCCACAAAGGACCCCAAATAGCTAGAGCAATCCTGAGAGAGAACAAAACTGGCAGAATCATACTCCCTGACTTCAAATTATACTACAAAGTGGTAATAATCAAAACAGGATGACATTGGCAGAAAAACAGACTCACAGACCAATGGAAGAGAATTGAGTGCCCAGAAATAAAACCACATGCATATGGGTAAATAGGATGCAATGAAGAAATGAAAGCCTCTTTAATAAACGATGCTGGGAAAATTGGAAAGTGACATGCAAAAGAATGAACTCAGAATGCTATTTGTCACTGTACACAAAAATTAACTCAAAATTGATCAAAGACTTAACTATACTGTCTGAAACAATAAATTACATAGAAGAAAACATAGGTAATAAACTTATGGTCCTTGGTCTTAGAGAGGATTTTATGGATTCGACCTCAAAGGCAAGAAAAGTAAAAGAAAAAATAAATGAATGGGACAATATGAAATTAAAAGACTTTCGTGCAGCAAAAGAAACCATCAAGAAAAAAAAAATGCAACCAACCAAATGGGAGAAGGTGTCTGCAAACACCACCTCCAATAAGGGGTTACTATCCAAAATATACGAAGAACTCATACAGCTCAGCATCGAACAAACAATTAAATTAAAAAATGGTCAGAGGACCTGAGCAGACATTTCCCCCAAGAAGACATACAAATAGCCAATAGATGTATAAAAAGGTGGTCAACTTCATTCGCTATCAGGGAAATGCAAATCAAAGCTATAATGAAATATCACTTCACGCCTGTTAGAATGCCTAGTATAGACAAGACAAGTAATAACAAATGTTTGAGAGGTTTTGAAGAAAAAAACCCCATTTACTGCCGGTGGGAATGTAAACTGGTACAGCCACTATAGAAAACAGTATGGAGTTTCCTCAAAAAATTGAGACTAGAGTTACCATATGACACAGCCACCCTTCTTCTGAGTGTGTACCCCCAAAATTCAAAAACATCTATTTATAAAGATATACGTACCCTTATGTTTATTGCAGCATTAATCATGATGGCTAAGACATGGAAACAACCAAAGTGTCTTTTGAAAGATGATTGCATAAAAAAGGTGAAGTACATATATAAAATGGCACACAACGTAGCCATAAGAAAAGATGAAATACTGTCATTTGTGAAAACATGGATATATCTTCAGAATATCATGCTAAGCAAAATAAGTCAGGCAGAAAAAGTAAAGAACCATGTGACTTCACTCATATGTGGGACATAGAACTGAAAGCAACAAATGAACAAACAAGCCGAACAAAAACTCACAGATGTATGTAACAGTGCGGTGCTTACCAGAGAGAAAGAGGGAGGGTGAGGAGGTAGTAAAGGGTAAATGGGATTAAATACATGGGGAAAGAGGGAGACTTGAGTTTGGATGCTAAACATATAATGCAATTATGTAGTATAGAATTGTATACTTAGAACCTATATAATTTTATTAACCAATGTCACCCCAATCAATTTAATAAAAAAAATTTAAAGAAGAGAAAGACATGTTGAAAAGAAAAGCAAGGGAAATCTTGGCAACATCTACCATACTTCATGAGAGGACAAGATTTTGTGTTACATTGTTTTGTGTCTGGTACCAACTTGGACTTCCAGCCTCTTCTTAATGCTGGGCAAGATGGAAGAATAACAGTGATAAAGACTGTCATGGTTTTCTCACAACCTTGATACCCTGATCATTTTTTTTTCCTCCAATGGTTTTAATGTTCTTTACTACATCCCTACTGCAACGGAGAGCTCTGGAAACCAACTCCTCAAGGTACAGGTAGAAACACTATTCTGTATACAAACTCATACTTTAAGTTTTTTTTTTCAATTACAGTTGAGAGTCAATATTATTTTATATTTTATATTAGTGTCAGGTATATAGCATAGTGGCCAGATAATTATATATTTTATGAAGTGATTCCTCCAATAATTCTGGTACCTACCTGGCACCGTACAGTTATTACAATATTATTGACTATATTCCCTATGCTGTACTATATCCTAGTGACTATTTTGTAACTACCAGTTTGTAATTTTTAATTCCTTCAACTTTTTCACCCGGTATCTGCCCTCGCCCCAATCCCTCTCCCATCTGGCAACTGTCAATAAACTCATACTTTGTATTCAAACCTTTACAGCTCTTTTCAGTATCTCAAGCAATCATATAACTATAATGATAGCAGGTGGGATCCTGGGCACCCTGTGGTATAATCCACTTCTCCTAAATGAGGAGCGAGAAGAGAAGAAGACACCTGATTGATACCCTATCATGCAGCCAGTGCCTAGATCTCTGGTTTGTCTGGCTCTTTGCGTGCTAACAGAGCAGGCTTGAAAAACACCTTTTGGGTCAAACTTTTATATGGGTACACTCAGCTTAGGGCCAGTGGACAGATAAATTTTTGCTTTCTCTTAAGCTCTTGGAAATCTTCATTAAATCAGTGTGAACATACTGGAGGCCCCTATTATGGGCTGAATTGTGTCGCTGCGAAATTCATGTGTTGACGTACCTCAGAGTACATTTGGAGATAGCGTTTTAAAAGAAATTACTAAGTTAAATGAGGCCATTGAAGTGGGCCCTAATCTAATCTGACTGGTGTCCTTATGAGAAGAGGCGATTTGGACACAGAGAGACATCAGAGATGCAGCACAGAGGAAAGACCATGCGAGGACACAAAAGAAGCCAGACGCCTTCAACCAAGGAGAGAGGCCTCAGAAGAAACCGACACTGCTAACACATTGATCTTAGATCCCTAACCTCCAGAATTGTGATAAAATAAGCTTCTGTTGTTTAATCCACACATTCTGTGGTATTTTCTTATTGTAGCCCCAGTAGATTATTACAGTCCTCTTCACTTCTCCTGGTAATAATAGTAGTAGCTAAAATCTATCTTTAAATGAATTTCTCACTTAATATCTATAAAAACTCTGTGGTGAAATGTAATTATTAACTTCTTTTTACACATAAAGAAGAAACTGGAGCTGATAGAAGCTAGGATGGATCTATACCTACCGTAGTTCCAAAGCCATGGCTTCGTTATCACTGGGGTTACTGCTCTAATAACTGCGTGAGAATAGTTAGAAGCACAGACTAGGGACACGGTGCCATATGTCAGTCCCTCTCACATAGGCAGGTGTGGAGAGCAATGGAGGGAAGCCAGATCCAATGCCAGAAGCATGGGCCATCCATTTCATTGCTCCCTTTGACTCTTTGGTCACTTTAAGAAATATTTTTAGCTCCTACTGTGTACCCAGCACCCAGCTGTGCACTCGGGCTCCAGCAGTGAACACAGCTGACATGGCTGACCTTGCCCTCATGGAGTTTGTAGTCTAGGAGCATGTCAGCCTCTCTCTTTGAATTCTCCAGGTTCTTAGTGATCTTCTTTCCTCTAACTAGAGGGACAAAAGGCAAGACAGCAGACCTGTTTCCTTCAGTGCTTTCCTTTATTTTCATCTTCTGACAGCCATACTTCAAGTCTGACAGGGGAAATGATTCTTCTCGACAGTGATAAATTGATCAGTTTTGACTGTTTGCGAAGTTCCCTAATTAATAAATTAACTAAATTTGTGTTTTGGGTTAAAAATGAGCATTCAGATGAATTGTTGGTGAACATTCTGCTCCCTCTGGAGACCTCACACTTCACACTATTTGCCGTTAATCTCCCTGCTCATCAGCATTTGTCTTGCAATCACACAGCTGGTGGTGACCATGACATAAGACAACAGTGTCAGCCTTCACCCTGGCAGGTGGGATCTTGGGCACCACTGGACCCCTGGACCATCTTCTGAGCAACCTGGTGAGGGCTCCCAAACCACCTCCATTGCCTCAGCACCACAAGGGTTACTTTTAAATTTTTTGTGGGTGGCCTGAGATCTATAACTATCAAGAGCCTGATGTGGCTAAACAGATGTAGAAAAGGAGCTATAGTGAACCTCTATTCAGAAGAGAGGAAGCGGGATTGGGGAGAAGGAGGGAGAGATGGAGGGAGAGAATGAGGGAAGGGGTAAGAGAGGGAATTGAGAGAGAGTGGGAGAGAGAATAGTTTAAAGAAAGAGACAGGGTGTGACATGAGAGAGTCTGAGAAAAAGAGTAAAAGAAATATGCAGAAAAAGACTGAGATAAATGATACACGCACACAGAAAAATGGAGAGAAATGGAGAGAGACACACACAGAGACAGAGGGCTTTTGCAAAGGGAACATGATACCTTCATTAAGGTGAATTTTTCTGGGAAGAACAATAGCATATATTGTGTGATTATCACAAGCCAAACAATGATAGGCATTGTTTTCTTCTTTTTGTTCAGCTTACATCACCATTCACATTCTAGAAATGCTGAGACCGCTAAATAGCTTGCAGTGGGACACACAGTCAGTTTGGGGAGGTGCAGGTATCTGAATTCAGAGCTCTTATCCTACAACAAGCAATTTTTCCCCATGGTTCTGAGTGTGGGAAGAGAAATCGAGGAGATTCAGCATGATATTAGACAGGGGTGTGTATGTGTGTTGGAGGTGTGGAGGAGGAGGAGGGGTGGAAGGGTAGAGGACATCTGAATTCCTCTTACCCCTACAGAGGCCAGTCTGAGTTGTACATTGTGCTTGGGCCTTCCTGGTGCCTAGTAACCTGAGAGCTCCAGGGTGGGTGGAGGGAGGGTACTGAATGCCTGGGAACCAAGATTCTTGGCCTTTTTATATATGACATGTCATTTATTCCTTACAACAGGGCTTTGCATGTGGGGTATCATCCTTATTATGTAGGGAAGGAAACTGAGGCACAGAGAGGTTAACTAATCTAAGTTCACATGGTGGTTTGTAGATGGTGGAACTGGGACTACAGCCCGAGCGGTCTAAATGAAGGGTCCGGGCCGCAGGTCCATACTCACGCCAAGGAACAGGGCCAGTGCGGAGAGTCAGACTCTGGAGGAGGAGCAGCAACACTTTCAAGAAGCCCCCCCAAGCCTTGATGGCCAGGAGAGCCTGGAAGACTTGGACATCCATCATGAGAGCAGGTCAATTGCCTGGAAGTTTTAGTAAGGAAAACAAATCTAAATTAATTGGAGTGCAAACACCAGGAGATTCCTAATTCCCTACCAGTGGCAACTAAGCAAAAGAGATCCTCCACAATGTTGTCCACTGTCATCCTTGACAACAAATGGCATAGATTGGGTATTGCTTGACAGTTTCCAGTTTAATTCTGCTATGCTGAATCCACAATGCTGGGGTTCAAAGAAGGGCACGGATTCATTCTCCACGTGTACTTGACATTGATTGGAGCCATAATCAATCAAAAGTCCCCATCTTTGAGAGTCAGCACTGGATTTGGAAACCCACCGGTAAGACTACCACCATCATCATCAAGAACAAGAAGAGTGGGTCCCCACACGAAACCTAATTAATGGATAAGAACATTCCAGGGAGGAAAGACAAAGCAGAAGGTAAGAGCTTGGGCTGTGGAATAGAGCAGACCTGTACTTGAACTTGCTGAGCTCTGCCACTTTTTAGCTGTGTGACTTTCAGCAATGACTAAAAATGACTAAACTTCTCTGAAATGAAATCTTGTGCTTTTATCATTGCATGAAACATAGAAGCTACGTGAAACACAGTCTTTGCCCCTGCACAAACAGGTCATTATTTACTCACCTGTGGGGGCAAGGACTACAGCAGGGCTAGTTAGGAATACTGGGCAGGGATAGGGGTCAGGAAGGGCTTGCTCGATGAGGCAGAACTTGAACTGTAGCTGTCATCATCGACAGTGTCAGCATCATGTCCATCGCCATCACTGTCATCATCACCGTTGACAGCATTCACTGCCACCTCTTGAATATTAATTACGTGCCAGCATGACGCTAATGAAGCCACATATTCTTTTTCTTTCTTCCCCTCAGAGCCACCCTGAATTATCTGTCTCACAAAGAAGTGAAACCTGAAGCTCCAAGATGCAAGGTGCCTCGCTCAAGTTCACAGAACTGGAAAACAGTGAAGAAAAAAATTCAGATCCACCTGACAGCAACGTTCAGGTAGACATTTAGTGTTTTACTCTGTAGCTTAATTTCTGCAATGTTTGTAAGCCTTTCCCTTTGCATTTGAATTGTATTGTACTTTACTGTTGCCTTCTGTTATAATTTTGGAGATAATTAGTCTTCAGCACAGATATCTCTTCAATTGGCACCAGCTTCCCCAACATCAGCTTATGTTATTTGTGGTCACAGTGTTCCCTCAGTCTCTCTGCCAAGTAGTTAATGGTGTATATACATATGCTTAAGTGCACCCAGGGATCTTGCTGCTAGGTTTTCCTTTGATAGAGTGACAATTCCCATTGTTCTGGGAGTACAGGTCCCTGAATTACCAGAAAAGCATGTCTAGTCATTGAAGCTGCATTTAATTGACATGAACATACTGCTGCTATTCTAAGGGAGAACATTTTCCTGGTTCCAGTAACAAAGGACCTCAGCGGAGAGGTCCTTCTGCTTTCCTTACCATGATTGTTTTCATTTTCAGTAATGAAGCCCAACTTGAATCATCTTTGGCAAGAAGAAATATGTTGGAAAGACACTGGGGTATCTCAGAGAATCCAAGTAAATGAACAATTAGGCTTAAAAAGATAGAAAAGTAGAAAGAAAGAGAGAGAAAGAAAGAAAGGAAAAAAGAAAGAAAGAGAGAGAGAAAGAATGAGAGAGAGAGAGAGGAAGGGATCAGCTGCTCCAGGGAACTAAGTAAGAGTTTATGGCTCATTTTGCTTGAGTTTGCCACCAAGTCCCCAGACCTGGGTTAGGGGGGCTTCTCTTCTGGATCTACCAGCATATCATACCCTCAGCCATGTATGGGAGCCCGACTTGTACTTTTCACAAGAACCAAATATTAAATTTTCAGGAATTTTGTGAACTAGTTGTTATGCCATTGGTAACTTCAAATCAGCCACAGTGGTAGTAAATACACCATGGGAATTGGCAAATGTTACAACTGGAGCTTTTTTTCTTATCTTGGACAGATGGTTTAGCAGCACCCCCTCTTACTATACATGCATTAATTATATAAAGTCATGTTTAAGAATATGAACTTTGAATCACACTCTGTGGGTTGGATGTTTTTTGGTCTGCACTACTTTCTTTGCTTTGTGATCTTAAACAAGTTTCTTAGCCTCTCTGCACCTTAGTTTCCTCACCTGTTATGTGACAGTAATAGTTGTACACCAAACAGGGTTTACATGAGGGCTAAGTGAGCTAATCAATGGTGCTTGGTCCATATTAAGTGTTCTATATACATTAGCTATTTTTCACACTGCTTTGCAATCACATACCTATTTATTTACCATTTTCTGAGACCTCAATGCCCTGCACAGTTCTTGGTAATAGTGAGCACTAAAATTCTTGATGAATGGGTGAAGAGAGAAAGGAAAGAAGAGGGAAGGAAGGGAAGAAGGAGAATGGGACCATGGGAAATATGCTCATCTTGACTCACCGGTATCTCCCCAGCATTTGAAACTGTGTCTGACACATAGTTGGTGCTTAGTGAATATTCTTTGAATGAATTAGTGGATGCATAAATCCTAAAGCTCCATTTAGACCACTTTGTTATGTTCTTCTCCTTAATGTCAAGTGGACATCTTCCTCTCATGTATGTTTCATTCATTATTCATGTTTCTACTCTTCAAATAACACGGTCCAGGTCATTTCTTACCTTTACACAACAATCTTTTAGACATTTGAAATAAGACATCTCTTTATGTTTTAATTTCTCTGGGATGAGATTTCCAAAGAGTCAGTGTGGAGACAGGAAAGGAAATCTGTCATTTAGGTCAGGTTTAGCAATAATGTCCTTCTGGCCTCACAGATATGGGCTTGCAAAGTTACATCTCTGGATACAAAGCTGTTACATTTTAACACGCCTGTCGTCTTCCCCAAGCTTTACCCATGGGCCAGGGTGGATGGACCTATAGAGATTTCTGATCTCAGCTACCCTCATCACATGGACCCAGACATACGACCACTCCATCCTCTGTGTCCCAACCAAGAAGAATTTCTCGACAAAGCTCTGTTGGAGAGATTTCTCAGAAATTAATTGATTACAAACTGGAAAAGATGAGAGTAAGATGAATGTGATGGCTTGTAGGGCAGAGGTTTGTCAGCTCAGAGTCTGTGACATGCTTGACCTTTCCCCTCACTGAGTTGTCTCCCCAGGGTCCCTTAGAAATTTGAAAGAGAAAGCTAGCTCACAATGCCTGGGGGAAATTTAATATCCTTATCAAGTTTTGGGACAGCCATATGATGTCATCAGGGAGGGCATTTCCAGTCAGGCTTGTATGGGTTCAGAAGCCCCTGTCCACACAGGCCAGCGTGGGGGAGAATTTGGGTCGTTCTCAGCACAGGCACGTCTTCTTTATGCCACCCACCAGCACGGCACCTCTCCTGGTCATTCCCACCTTTCTGGGGCCAGGGGGGCATTTGGCTTTTGAAGATCCCATTTAAAACAACAACAACAAACTTGTATACACCAGGAAGCAGTCTAGGTCCCTATCAGGGTCATAAAGAGTTACAGGCAAAAAGAATACTGAAGAATATTAGAGGCACCCTCAAGTCATTAGGATGGAACAAAAGGAAAGTCCGTATGCTGACCTCTGGGTCTGCAAACCAAATCCGTTTGAGGTGATTTTTTAGCCGCTAATGCAGAGCACTCACCAGATGCCTCAAGCTGGGCTTGGAGCCTCCACACCTGTTTGTTTTTTTTTCCGAACCCTATGAGGTTAATATGATTATCTCCATTTTACAGATTAGGAAACTGAGGCAGAGAGTTTAAGTAATTTCTCAAGGACACCCCCCCCCCCAACCAGCACTTGGCAGAGCCAGCTTTGAACATAAGTGTATCTGTCTGACTCCCAAATCCATGTTGTTTCTTCTCTTCCTGGATGCTTCTCTGTAATTTATACATCAACCCTGTTCCAGAGAATTCTCAGACTCTTCACCTGGTGGCAGAATCTATAGGAAAAGAGACTTATGTACCTTTTGCTTTGAGTCGTAAACTCCAGTGAACTCTCTTGGTGATTATGGATGATTTTTTTTTTCTTTTTTGAAGTGAACGGGGACTGTCAGGAAAACTCTAGAGACAAAGATCTGGCCATTGTGCATCTATTAGCTTTCATGAGAAACAGCTGCGTCTGGTGTCAAGCCCCATGCCACTTCCAGAATGCAACCTGTATGCATGGAAAGTCACTGAGGATGTGTTTCCACTCAATGTTCAAAGATGGCAAATAACCGTGCGTGCTCACTAGAGAGTCTGACAATGCATTGGGACTCATCAGGGTGGAAGAGAAACTACCTGACAGGGACAAGATGAAATTGCTCATCTTTGCCTTCTGGATGGGGAGCTGGGAGGCAAAGAAGACAGGAGGGAGGCCTCTGCTTGCTTAGGAGCGGAGTGAGCACGCGGTTAGCGCTCATTAAGTTAACTAAGCATAGAGCTTCCATACTAATTACAGCAGGGCTGTGTGCCTTGCACATAGCCCAACGAGATGGATCCCTGATGCTCCTTCTACTGGCCTGGAGCTAAGTGCTAATTGAAGCATAGCTTGCAGTGCCTCTCTGGAGGGGAAACCAGCTGCAAACCACGCATGAGCCCAGACTCATTGTCCTGCTGCTAATATTTATTCTTGGGTTGTTTGCTAGAAACAATCAGCCTAAGGAGGAAGGGTTTTATGTTTCTTTTTTCTTCAAAAAAACCAAACTTGCAGGCAATTAGTGAGCCTGCAGAGCTGATGTCAGCCTGGACTAATCTTCTGGACATAGCATCTGGAGTTTACCATGTTAGATTATGAAAGCGGAGCAGTGGAACTAAAACCAAAGTTTGCGTTCGTGTGTGGGTGTCCAACTTTAGGGATGGAATACTCTCTGCCTTAGCTAGTTCTTCCGCCACCTGCAGTACCTTGAGGTTTCATGGGTTTTACTTATTTGAAGGTGCTCTGCCTTGTTCTAAAATGGACCAAAGCCCTGGCTGGGTGGCTCAGGTGGTTGGAGCATCATCCCATACACCAAAAGGCTGCAGGTTTGATCCTAGGTCAGGGCACATGCCTTGGTTGCAGGTTCCATCCACAGTCGAGGAGCATATGGGAGGCAGCCAATCGATGTTTCTCCCTCGCTTCAATGTTTCTCTTTCTCCCTTCCTGTCTCTCTAAAATCAATAAATATAAAAATATCCTTGGGTGAGGATTAGAAAAAAATTAAAATGGACCGGCTCCTTGAAGCCACCATGTGGTGTCCTGGCACCTGCTTACACCAGTTCATGAGAACCAGTTGTTATATTGTCAGGAATTTGGTGAGTCCAGTCTTTAAACCACTGGTGACTTCTGATAGGCCGTGGTG
This sequence comes from Mormoops blainvillei, assembly GCA_004026545.1. NCBI lineage: Eukaryota > Metazoa > Chordata > Mammalia > Chiroptera > Mormoopidae > Mormoops > Mormoops blainvillei. The sequence continues at coordinate 24,856 of PVJD01009812.1, forward strand.
AAAGTATTCACATCATGGGAACTGGGGACTGCTACAAATTAGGGCTTTCCAATTTTTGTTGGCCAGGTGGTTTATTAGCACCCCCACCGCCACCCCCAGTTGAATATTCATGCATTATCGGTACAGGGTCAGGTTTAAGATTATAAACTTTGGAATCAAACTCTGTGGATCTGATATCTAGCTTTGAGGATGGCAAAAAAAAAAATGGGTTTTGAGGATTTTATCCAGTGTTCGTATCCAGTGTTGTCATTGAATAACCACATAACCTTAGGCAATTTATTTTACCTTTCCAAGCCTCAGTTTCTTCAACTGCCAAGGGCATGTAGAGACTTCATAGTGTTATCATGAGGTCAGAATGAAAAAGCTTCCTAGTGCCAGGCATTGTTCCTGGGTCTTGAAGAATAACTGGCAAGCACCTGGGTTTTGAAAGATGGCACCTGTGTTGAGAAGGATTCAGAAGTTATACCCAAGGGCATCTGGAATAGTGCTACAATTAATTAGCAATATCTGTCATAAATGTGGGTGTGGGGAGTGTGAAAGAGGAGGGAATGGTGCCCCAGGCAGCAGGAACGATATGGGCAAAAGTATGGCAATAATTACTAACATTTAGCAATCCCTTGTGATGTGCCAGGTACTCTTCTAAGGGATTTATAATATATCACATCAACTTGATTAATTCTTATAAGAATCTAATGAGGCAGTGGTTCTCATCCACCTTCTCCCACGCCCTTCCAGTATATTTAGCAATGTCTGGAGACTTTTTTGTTATTATGACTATGGATGTTTGGATGGATGGTACTGGCATCTTGTGGGTAGGAATCAGGGATGCTGCTAAAAATTCTACAATGCACAGGGCAGTTTCCATTGCAAAGAATTATCTGGTTCCAAGTGTCAATAGTACAAATGTTGAGAAACATTTCTATAAAGCATGAAATACTATTATCCCCATTATACCGATGGGAAGCGTAAGGCACAGAGAAGCTAAAGCACTTTCTTTAGGTTATTCAGGCAGTAATTACTGATGCTGGACTCAGACCCAAAGCTCATGTTCTTATCCTCTGTGGCTACACAGCTTCCTGTAATATTTAGTGAGAAAGGTGGGAGGGAGGGGGAGTGGAAGAATAGGGGATTCAGAGCAATTTCTGGGAAATAAAAGGCAGGTTGCAGCTACAGTGAGTTACTACTAGTTTTTGCTTTGCTTGTACCTAAAACAAACCTACCTTCCCCTTCCCTTCCTTAGGCCATGTCCTCTGCTGCTCCTCTGAGCCCTTGTATAGAGGGTTCAGTTTGCACTCAGATTTCCTCTGGCATCAGGGTCCTTCTCCCAGCTGCTCGCTGCCCCCCTTCACCCCTGGTGGGTTAGGGCTGTGGAGGCAATTGTTCTGACATGCTGGCCACTCTTACCTACTTGCTGGGGAAACCAAAGCTGAGGGCTGCTAGGGCTTCATGGAAACAAAATACCATCATTCTGCTGCCAACTGGGGAGGGCAGGGCTAGTGCCAGCGCTGGCACCACTTGTAAAACAGCGGCGCCGGGGAACAGCTCCTTGGGGACTCCAGTGCTCCTGGCAGGTAGCTGTCAAGTGCAGTGTGAGTGAGCCACCCGGAGTCTTTGGAGGCAGAAGTAGAAGCCAGCTTCTCCTCAGGGCTGACATGAGGCTCTCAGCTTTTGTTCTTCCCTGTGCTGCTGAGTGAGCAGGGAGTTATGAAGAGTTTGCTGTTTTTAATATGGAGGAGAAAGAGAAGGAAGGAGAATGGCCTGAAACATGGGCTGTGGAATCAGACCACTGTGGTCGCTGTGTTAACAGCAAGAGAGCTGCGGTACCTCTCAGAGACTCACTCACCTGTAAGATGGGGGTAGTAGTGCCTAACATGGGGAGTTGTGAGGATTACAACTCATTAAGTACAGACATATAGATATGTTACCAAATCAAAGGGGTCCATTTGCCTACATGCACCGAAGCCCAATAAGACACGAATAGGAGTTTATAGCAAAGAAAGCAAGGGTTTAGTTTTAGACAGTGGCCGAGGCCTGGAGTCACAGGTGAGCTAGTAATGCTCAAAGCCCTGGCTCCCCGAAGGCTTCGAGCGGATGGATTATACAGGGGGAGATCCTTAATCATGTTGACTAAGGGTGTTAGGGTCTTGGCCAGGGCTGTGGTTTTTACTGATGGGTTATTGCCTCTGGTCCTGATGTCAGCCATGGCGTCGTTTCATCTGGTTTTGCCACTTTTCTGGGCCTGGACGTGAAACTCAGCTGGGTCTACATGTTGTCCTTAGTATGAACCAAACTCTGTCTCTGTGGTCAGGAGACGGAGGCTTTGTTCCTAAGATTATTTGATACTCTTCAGAACCTCATTGTCCTGAGGGCTTAATGATTGAAAGAGTGGACCTGGGAGGGAGAAGGAGGCAGGTGAGTCAGGGTACTGGTGAGGTCGGCTTGAAAGGAAACAGAGGAGAAAAGGTCATATTAAAGAAGCAAAATTTCTATGTGGTTACAGATATAGCTAAAACCTAGGAGGGCAAATGGTCTTCTATCTTATGAATGAAACCAACCCCATTCTTTTCACAACAGATGCCGAATTGAGAAGGCTTCAGAGATTAGGCCCAGGTTCATCAAGGAAAAGTGCCTGACTGATTAGTGATGTCTGTCATGGGTGTATACCTAGTGTTCCCCTCACCCTGCCCCACCCCACACCAGGCTAAGTGGCATGGTAAATAGTCAATGGAAACTGATTTCCTGCTATTGTTGGTTATTTAAGTCACTCTACAGTCAAGGTAAGAAATAGCTATTTGTTTGAGGGAGGCTAGAAACCAGAGAAAGAAAAGTTGTTGATTTCTTTTAAATTGGTGGTTCCTAGTGATTTAATGGCTATGCTCTGAAGAGGGCTTTAATGTGTTTTGACAGTGGGTGACAGGACAACAAATGGCTGACTACAACCCTCTTTCTTACTAACATTTATTCTTGCTGTGCCAGTTGGGACAAGCTGCAATGTTACAGAAGCCTGATGTCTCCTGGGGTGAGGGGCAGGCTGGACCAGGGGTCAGTAAGGCTGGGAGTAGGGGAACGACTGGACAGTAGATCCAAGTGGAGCTGTAGACAGTTGTTTTGTGGGGAAGGGTGTTGATATTAAAGGAAAATATTGAATAATACCTACAGTTAGTGAACAGGGATTGGTTTTTGTCTACATTTCCAGGAACCTTGTTGGGTAAGAGCATCCCATGTTTCCTCTGGTGACCCACTCCTCTCCCACTCCTTGCGTGGCTCCTGACTCAGGTCTGACCAATCAGAACATTGCATCCCTGGCCACCAGGGTGGACAGCCACATGATCCAAGTCAATCTGAGAGTTAGGCCCAGGAATTCTTCTGGAGACATTTGGCAAATAATTACTTTCTTTTTGTTAGCCTTGTGAAACTAGCACTATCTTGACATAGAATTGCTGAGGGCCATTTTTGTCAATACAGGGGAGAGGCTCCCTGAAAAATGAAGCCAAAACAGAGTAAAATGGAGATGAGTGATGACAGAAAGCAGATTCTTGACATTATTTGACCATCTGGATCCAACCATGCCTGCAGCTAATATCAGCTGGACTTAGGGATTTTTTTTGCCTTAACCAATTTATGATGAATATTCCCATCACTGAAAAAAAAAAGAGTCCTGATGTGTTCCAGCTAAGATGATATGGTCAAAACAGCATGTTCTCAGAGCTAACTGAACTTTTCTACATTTGCTGGGGGCAAGAAAGTAGAAACTTAAGAGAGCAACGAGAGTGAGAATAAGTCTAGTATGTTGACTATGAGAGTGATAACTTCTGTACTAAATAAATTGACCTGGGCCAGGGGGTTTTCACAGTTATCACTGACCTTAATAACCCCACAGTACAATCTCTGTTTTTCCAGCTGAAGAAATCAAGAATCAGAGAGTTAAGGAATCATACCCAAGATACAACAGCTAGTTATGGAGCATAAATTTGACTCCAGCTCTGTCTCACTCCAAGGCCAGTGCTTTTAACTACGCTCTATATGGCCTCTTGACACACATGCTACAGAGTGAGCGTGAGAGCAGAGATACGGGCTTACTCTCACCCGGCACAGTGTTGGGTCCTCATACATGCCTTCTCTTTTGAGCAAAGTAGCACTCAGGCTGTGGAGATTGAGAAAACAAAAGATTAAGAAAAGAAAAATCTGCTTACTCTGATGTGCAGATCTTCTTAGCAACTTATATTAAAAGAATTGATCAAATGCATATTATCCGCTGCTGGAATATCCAGTGATAATGGCTGTCTATAGTTCACCACTTCATCAGGAGCCCCCACAGTGAACTCCAAGGAAATCCGTGGAGGATATTATTGCATTTTGTCACTCAAAAGAGTCCCGGAGGGACTAAGGGAGAGGTAGTTCAGGTGGTTACATTTCAAGCACTTTGTGGTATCTGTTGGAATAAGTACCATCAATGTACCAGAGCAGTTCATGATCTCCCAAGATGCAGGCTGGCTGGAAACCTCACTGTTCTTTACTGTCGACATTGCCTGTCTCAGCATCCAGCCAAGACAGCACCTTGATGCTTAACATGGCACTCATTAGTGAGCAATTTGTCCTAGGTTTGAGTGAAAAGCAACCTTTCTTCCTTGAGACCTTCATTAAGCACAAAGTCTTCAACTGCTGGGGTCAGAGGGCACATTTTTATCTTCAACTCAACATGATAAATATTTAAAAGTATTTTAAAAATTAGAACATATCTGATCCAATTAACCTCTTCTTCCATTTCTATTTCTCACCTATCTATAATTTACATTCAGAAAACACAGTGGCTACTGAGTATGCACCTGAAATGTTGCTGAGTCATTCATATACATTATTGTCTCACCTCTCAGGGCTTTCTCTTATATACTTTACTCTGCCTCGACTTCCCTTTCCTCCCCACTTCCCTCAAATTCCCCTTCTCCTGCATATTCACTGGATTAGCTACCAGTCCTTCAAATTCCAGCCTGGCCTTCCCAGATAAGCTCTCCTATTACACATTTTCTCAGTTCCTGGTGTTTGTCCTATATAGATGTAGCCATTTGTAATGACATAATTGTAATTATGCAGTTTTTAATAATCACTTGTATGGTATTGACTAATGCCCAAGCCTTTCTTTGGAAGTGGAGTTCCATAAGAATGAGTTTAACTTTTTGCTCACTGTGATCTTCCTGGAGCTTATCAAAGAGCCTAGCATGCTGTAAATCTTCAATAAATGTTTTATAACACTCCTATGAAATAGGCAGATATTAGTAATCAAATATAGATGAGGAAACTGAGGCGCACAGAGAAAATTGCATAACCTGTCAGGGCTTAAATCTGGCCCTGTTTCACATGAGCTCTCGACCCATTATGTTACCCTGACTCCTAGAAGTTGAGCTTCTGTCTGGCAGCGTTCAAAGAGCTAAATGAGTATTGGTAGGCCTGAAGGTCAGTTTAAATCGGTTTGAAACTTTAATGTTGTTTCTTGAATCTAATTATCTCCATGGTATCAGGAGTTTTTTTTTGTTTTTTTTTTTCAGAATTCAAAGTCCAATGTCTAAACACCTTAGATTAGTAAGAAGGCACTTTATAATTTAGTCCAATATTTCTTAAGCTGAAAATTCACTGGAATTACCTGGGTTCTACCACAAAAATATCCTGATTTATTGGCTTGGGGTAGGACCTGGGCATTAGTTTTTGTTTTTTTTTAAATGCCCCAAATGATTCTATGTGCAGTCAAGTTGAGAGGCACTGACCTAGATCTGCCAGCTTCACTGGTGTCATCCCCTGGAATGTTGCCATATCCCATCCTCATTTCAACCTCTTCTTCCTATGAGCAGTTTCCTAAGAAGCTGTGTGTTGCTTTTTCTCCTCCCATGGCTGCATGCAGGCCCCCTATGACACCCTGTGCATATTATTTTCATGGCATTTATCACTCTGTATTCTAGTCCGATACTCTCTTGTCCTAATTTCATTTCCTTGGTGTCACCCAAGTGGACTGATTTAGTTGTGGTCATGGACTGGTCTTAGCCAATGATATATGCGAAGTGCCTATTATATAGCAAATGTTGACACACACACACAAAATGAGTTAGTGAATTAATAAGTAAATGGAATGAAATGTGAGGCGATTCAATAAATTTTATATTTCTCCCCTTTCCTATTTTAAACACATTTCCTAAAAGTCAAGGGATATCTCTAAGGCCATTGAGATAAAAATTTTTAGTAGAGTAGCTCTGTCTCCTCATTCATTCAAACATAAGCCTCAGTGCTAAAACTATCATCTGTCTTTGGAAAGATTATGTGGGGTTATATGATTTTTAAAAAATTATCTCACCTGGAGACATGATCTGCTTCAACGGTTCTCAAACTGGCTGCCCATTGGAATCATTCAGCAATGACAATGGTTTCCATCAAATCTTTTGCTATATACTTGCACCGTGGGTCCATTATGTACCATGAGTTGAGGCATATACTGCATTTTATGAGTTAACAGAGTACTTTCTCCCCACACAAACCTGAACTCCAAACATACCTTCACCTCCTTTTTCTTACTTAATCACACATCATTCTGCAGACACATCCTAGAAATTGCAATTTGCAAAAATCGTGGTGGGGGAACCACAGGAAAACACTACATTTTTTGAGTTTTTCTAATTGATTCTTTTTCGTTTCCATATGATAAGCATATTCATTGTGTCTTTCATTAACTAGCAAGAGAGGGAAGAATAGTTTTCTTTTTTAAATGACCTTTTCAATTGCAGTCTGGCATGAATATTTTGATGTTGTTGTTTTGAGGATAAAAAAGTGTTGAGTGTGGAAATGTATTATTGATTCCTGCCTGTTCTTCAGGCTCATGCACTATTGATTAAAGACCTCCACAGCCTTGACCTTTGCTCCCTCATCCCCAGGGAGCAAATTTGTAGAGCTGTCGAGAACCAAAGCTCTGGCATAGATATTGTGATACTCAGTGAGCCAGCCAGACTGGGGGAGCTCAGAAAATTCTTACTAATGGTATGAGAGGCCTCAATGGGGAGATATAAGGAGGGCAGATCAAGCTGACAGAAAGATTTTGGATGCTAACAAAGCACACTCCCCTTCAAGGTCTTGGTCGTCTCTTTGCATGCCTTTCTGTATTTGGGTCTAGAGTGGCAGTGTGAAGTATCACTCTACTTTCCCATTGCAACACGGAATCTTGACCCCAAATGGTGTAGGCAACGTCATTGTTTTCTTGGCATGTACCCAGGAATGGCAGCGGTAGAATTATTTGCCTTAGGGACAGCTGGATCCGAACTTTGAAGACCCTCATCACTCTTCATTTTCTCATTTTCTCTGTATTTTGAAATGGTATTAAATTTATTGGGGTGACATTGCTTAATAAAATCATATAGGTTTCATGTTACAATTCTATACTACATCATCTGTATATTTCATTGTGTGCTTACCACCCAAAGTCAAGTCTCCTTCCGTCGCCGTATATTTTATGCCCTTTACCATTTTCCACCTCCTCTTGTCCCTCTTTTTCTTTGATAACTACCATACCATCACCTATGTTTGAGTTTTTTGTTTGTATTTTGATTCACTTCTTTTCACTGCAGCCAGGTGTCTCCAAGAGGTACTTCTTTCTTCACAAGACTTTTGGATTCAATCGCTTCCTTTCCTTTCTTGTGATCACACTTCTGACTCAAGTGCCTGGTACCTCTCAGTTTATGGATTACATTAGATTTGTAATTGGTGACTCTGGAACCAATTTCTCTGTCCCTTGGGAGATGATGTAGAAAGAACAGTGTCAAGTTCAGGCATGACCACTGACAAACTCTGAACTCTTGGGAGAACCACCTAACTTCTGTGATCTTTGTTTTTTCTCTCTTTCTTTGCCCTCTTCATATATCTTCAATGAGGGCCAAACAGAAACACATATATTGCTGGAAGGAAACAAGATATGCTGTTATTCCCTCCCAGTGACTAACCCGGATATTAGTAAAGAGGCAGTCCTCTGGTCATCAGACTATGGAATCAATATACAATGGATCAGGGCAGAAGTAGATAGCAAAAAAAAATGAGCTCAAGTTTCTAGGCTGGAGAAAAACTTAGCTGAAGTTGTTAATAGCTAAAGACAATGTGTCTATGAAAAGACACACCGGTCAGAAATAAAAGTGTAAAAAGAAGAGTGTCAGAGAGGCAATCGGTTCTAGCAAAGCTAATCCAGCTCACCAAGTAGGACCCCATGGGAGGCTCTCTTAGTGTGAAAATCAGTGCAGATACTCTTACAGAGCCTGGTGCCATTACACTTGGGGATAATCCAGTGGACATGCCCATGGTTGCGTTATAACTTCTGTTAATACTCAGTCCTGGTCAGGTTGAGATAAAAGTGTATGCATGCACTTGCACCTCTTTTCTAGAGGAACAATTTGCAATGTGTAACAAAAGACTTAAAAATGTTCTAATCTTGTGAAGCAATAATTCTACTGCTCAGGAATTGATCACAGATGGGGATGAAATTTTTTATAGGAGAATATTCATCATAGAACCATTTATAATAGCAAAGATCTTGAGATGATCTAATTGGGAATGGGTAAATTTATTATGGGGTAGGCTTAAGATTGAATAGTATAATTTTGGAGAATACAAAATGTCATAGGTAAGTGCTTTTAAGATATGCCATCTAAAGGTACTTTGCATAATTTTAATCCCAAAATCCAAATAACAATAATGCCAGGTAAATATGAGTAAGATATCATACTTCTATATAATGTGATCCAGAACTTAATAGGCGAAAGCAGTTATTTAAACTATTTGGTTCAGAAAGTGATCCTCATCTAGTGCTAGATGCCAGTGTGTTTATATAGGTGTACTGGTGTGAAAATGGAAGGAAATATTGATAATAATTTATACTTTTCTGTATTTGCCAAAATTTCCATAATGAATGTGTGTTATTTTCACAATAGAAATATAGAATTTTCAATTGTGTCATTTCCAGGGTTATAAACATTTCCATGGGGCCCATGTTTATTTATTAGTCTTAGACTAAAATACTTTGGCTAGAATTCAGTGCCCTCCATCAACAGCACCTTGCTCTCTTCCTGCTTACCATCCTTCAAAGATTCCTAGAATCTGCAGGCTCACCGCCATTGGATCTTCCAACAGAAACAGTTAGTGGACATACATTGTGAAGTTTGCTTAGCCCAAAAACCATTGTCTGGTTGCTGAGAACTGCCCCCAAACTCACCAGCTGGATTCTCCAGCAGCCATGTTTGTGATCCTTGAAGGAGCTCATTGGATGAAGGGTGGACCCCTCACTTCATTCTGGACCAAGCAGATTCACTCTGTTGGGAACTTGGAGTTGAACTAAAAGGCAGTCATTTTCTACCTTGTAGAGCAAGAAGCAATGGAAGCTTATCTGCCCAGAAATAATAAAGCAGGGAGGAAGGGCAGAGGGTACTGTGATGGCATTTGAGCCCTCGATTCAGTTAATGTCTGATTCTTTGGTGTACTGCCACCTTGGGTTCTGTCGTCTTATATTAAACTTGGAAGCCTACATGTTTGTCTTAAGTTGGCTTGAATTTGTTACTGTTAACATGGTTAAAGAGACCTAACTATTATGTATTCCATACTTATATTTTCCTAAGAAGGGTATAGTTAGTTCTAAGGTTATTTCTTTTCTTTTACCCAACCTGAATCTGACTCTTTCTCCATCTCAACTCCTCTGAGAAGCATTCCCTGGTTAACCCCGTTCATACTCATCTTCCAGTTGCCCATAATTGCCTCCATCTCTCCACACATCCATCTACTTTATCATGTGTTGGCATCTGTTGTTTCATAACTGTACTTTGTAAGCATCCTGGGAGCTGAAATTTTGTTTGTTTTCATTTCTTTTGAATACCATAGCACCTAGCACTCTGCTAGGCAGAAATCAATTTCCTGAATGGGAGTAAAACTTCAGGGCAATTGTAGGGAAAAGTGGCCAGGGAAGACTTTAGCTTATGCTGACAACCACACATAAGTTCACTCTCTTACTTTCTGCACACCTATTCTGAAAGTGGTCCCTGCCTGGTGCATTAGCACATAGGTTGATTCAGCAAGTATGGGTGGGTGTTGACATGATGCAGTGGACAGAGAGAGCTTTAAGGGTGAGTCATATTTTCCCATTTCCTAGCTGTGTGACCTCAAGGAAATTATTTAACTTTTTTGAGCTTGGTTATTTTTGTTTGTTTATTACTTACAATCTAAAATAAGCCTCTTAATAACATTTTCTTTTTTTTTTTTGAGAATTGAATAAAATAATGTATTGCTAAATGACATAGTACTGAAGAATGCAGGTTCTGGAGTCAGACTGTCTGGGTTGAAATACTATCCCCACCACTTACTAGCTATGAGATCTTAGATAAGTGACATAACTTCTCTGTGGGAGATGGATGCATTGATGGCCCCAGTATATTCATCTCTCTCACTCTCTCTCCATGTTGTGAGGTAGTTTCTTCTTCAGGGTCTCTGGGATGGGCTAATGGGACAATAGCAAATGTGATACAAGCAGAGACCTGAGAAGTGCTTGTCCCCTCTTGCTGCTTTGGAACACTGATGCCACATGAAGAAGCTCAGGCTAGCTGGCTGGATGGTGAGGGGGACAGGATGCCTTGTCTCCTGGCCAACAGCCTTCCAATCCCCAGACACACTATTGACTGAGGCCATCCTAGATCATCCAGCTATCAGCTTACCTACAAGCTGACCAAAGTTGCATGAGATAGCCCAGCCAAGATCAGTTGAGCAGGCCCAAATCAAAAAACCCACAACTGATTCCCAAAATCATGAGCTAAAAAAATGCTTGATTTTAAGAACCAGTATGAGTGGGGGTGGTTTTTAGCAGCAAGAGACAGATGATACACTCTCCATATCCCATTTTTTCTCATCTCAATAAATAATAATAGTACCTGCTATGTAAAATCCTGAGGCTAAATGAGTTAGTGTGTGCACAACACTTGCAACATGTCTAGACACATGGTGTATAAACCTGCTATATATCATTACAGGAAAGTGAATACTGTTTGGGATGCACACTAGGAACTGAATGAGTATTCATTTCCCCTTTTCTCTTAAAATGTGTTCATTGATAAATTGAATAGAAATTCAAGTTCAATTTTAGGCTGATTTTCTTCAACTCATTTTAGTCTACTAAGAGAAACCCCTGGGATTTTCACCAAGATGTTTAAACTAATTCAGTCTGAAAGTGTCCCTCACCTTCTGACAAGACCCTTGAATCAAGCTGTCGAAGAGACTCTGATGTGATCAATGCTGCCCAGGCCTTTCTTCTCCTCTGCTCAGAGGCAGCTGCATGATTTATGTGCAATCACCTTGGGCATTTGGGCAGCAGGCCTCTGAGATGAACAGAGGGGGCGTGTCAATCCTCCACCGTGTGCCTAAAGCTAAGTTGTGCTGGGAGAACGCTCGCATTGAACAAGAAGGATATTTTTAAACAAAAGATAAGGCAAGATACCTATCTTAAAATTAAAGGGAATTGACAGGCAAGAAGCTTGATTCTGTTTGTCTGGACATGTCTTGCTATAGGCAGAGGGAAAGAATGACCGCCGGGAAGTCCTGACTGATGCAGCATGAGTCCTTTTCAGCCACCACACCAGGAGAATTACAGCACCTTCTGTTTATTTGATGGCAATTTTTTTACAGCTACCAAATAATTCCTCTGTAAAAATCCCTCTGTTTGTAAGACTTAGAGTCATTGTTTTCAGTTTTCAAGAGGTTCTTTTTTCTAGTAAGGTGTGACAAAATCTCTTAAGAGAGAAAGACTGCTGATAAATGCAGGTGACATCAAGAAAAGGATGGAGTCTATCTTACTGACTACTGGAAGAGCCTCTGGTCAGATTCAGCAGAACAGCTGGGAGGCAGAAGAACCCAGAAGTGAAGTGTTATCTTTGAAGTCTGCCAAACGTAGACTTGGGGGCTGGCTCTGCCCTTCACTAGTTTTATGACACTGGGCTTATTGTGTGATGACTCTAAGCCTTAGTCTCCACATTTGTAGAGAGGGAAGGCAGTAGTTCCAAACCAACTAGAACGCTTTGCAGGTTTAATAAGGTAATAAATGAAGAATTTTAACATGGCACTTGGTGAACAGTTAGTACTCAATAAATGACAGATAATATTACTATTGTAGGAAACAATTACTGCTTTCTATTGTGTGTCAGCACTGTGTCAGACATTGAGGGATAGGAGAAAGAAATGTTATAACCTTTAACCTAGATCAGGGGGTTGGCAAGCTTTTTCTATAAAGGACCAGATAGCAAATATTTAAGGCTTTGTGGGCCACATGGTCTGTTACAAATACTCAACTCTGCCATTGTAGCAGAAAAACAGCCGCAGACAACAAAAACTGGATGTGACTGTGTACCAATACAGCTTTATTTACCAAAATAAATAGAGATCTGGATTTAACCCACAGGCTGGAGTTTGCCATCCCTCGTCCTAGAGAATCGCAGTCAGGAGCCTTTGGCTATGAGTGACAGAAGTCCCAACTTGTCAGAAAACTTGAGGTAGGCAAACTTGAGGATAGCAACCAGAGCTTTATGATTCTTTATGTATTTCTTTCATGCTTGTCAACAACATCATATCCATGTTCAAGACAGGAAGAAAGCGAGAAGGGGCAGGGCCCACTGAGGAGTTTCCTTTTAAATATTAGGAGAGCAAAGACTTAACCAAGGTCCCTCTGCGGCTTTCTGCTATGTCTCACTGGCTGGACTCTGTCAGGCTTCTAGCTGCCATCAGGGCTGGGGAGGTGAATATTTGTCACCTCTGTCATTTATAATGGAGGTAGGCTGAGGGAAAAAGGAGATGAGAATGGTGTTCAGTAAGTCAATAAAACTGTTACACCATGGGTAATGTCATGCTGTTGAGAGAGGGCATGTAGAGTTACAATACGGACTGCTTAATAATTTTATACACACACACACACACACACACACACACACACAATCTGTAATGGGAACTGAGAAGAGAAAACCTAGTTCTTTGTTAATTCAGAATATCACAATTGTGTATTTATTAATAAGGCTATTTGAACAAGGAAATGCAGGCGTCTAAATGGAGACAAGAATTTGATAAGCCCAATGAATTATAGCAAGACTAAGCATTATTATGTCAAATCAATTATTTATTCTTCAAAATACACACTCCCTTCCACCTCCATGGGGAGCATATGCTCCCTGGACCCATTCATGTTCAGTCGGGTCATGTAGCTTCACTCATGTTGAATTTGACCGCGCAGCTTTCTTGGCATCAAGGTGGGCTACGTGTGCTGTTCTGCTCCTTGACTATGAGCTCAGTCACCTGACTTGGCCAATGAGATGGCAGCAGTCATGAAACCGGGAAAGAGGCTTGAGTTGTACCTATGAAGTTGGGCTCATCCTCTTGCACCTCTGCCATCACCATGACCCTAGCTTCCCTTTAGCAGCTGTTGGCTCTTCTGTCTGGGCTCAGAATGAACATATCTGGAGGAGACCTGCAGCGAGCAGCCAAGTGTCCTCGAACCTAGGCTTGAAGCCGAACTGCTCAGATGAGCTTAATAAACTCCTACCCTACCTACAGTTACATGACCAAGAATAACTGATTGTTATTTTAAACCATTGAGTTTGGGGGTGATTTTTTACACAGCAGTACCTAACTGACACAACACTACACTGTAAGAGCACATGAATTCCAAACCCGCTAACTCAAAACCTGTGTTGACCTGGATTTTGGACTCCTGGCTTCCAGAACTGTAAGAGAACATATTTTCTGTTGTTTTAAACTACCCAAATTTGTGTCAGTCTGTTACAGCAGCCACAGGAAACTAATACCAAAACTGAACTTACTTGTTCCATGAACAGACCAGAAAGGGATGACTTTTGACAAAAAAAGAATATTTGAGGAAGTTTAGAGATGATTGGGGACCCAACAGATGTCTCCCATAGTAATAAGTAAGTGCTGGTCCGGGAGGGCAGCCGAGCCCTGGATGAATGAGGCAGACATGCACGTGGGGGCAGGCCCAGTAGCTGTTCTGGATGCTTCCCTTCCTTGACATCAGCTGTAGAGCCCTGGAAGCACTGTTGCTGCTTTCTCACATGGGAATGCAACTAAGGCAACCCGATTTTGCATCCACGGTAAGGCAGGCCTGATATGTGCTGATGCAATGAGAACATCTCCAGGAGAACACATGTCTGTACTCAGTAGCGCCTCTGTGGGAGGATGGCTTTAGCTCAGGTTTAAGTGTGGGCCTATGTTCCATAAAGTTCAACAAAACTTTGCTGAATGTCTATTCTATTTCAGTCCCTGAACTGAACCTTGGGGCTACTAAGATGAATAAGACACTGTTCCTTTTTTAGGAACTCGCAGTCCAATGACAGGAGTGAGAATTCAGTGCACTGTGGCTCGTTTTAAGCACATTTGTACAAATGTATGTAACTACATTCGTGTTTTTGCAGGTGCATGCCTGTGCATGCACACGTGTACCTGTTAATTGCGGTATGCACCTGCCTGACTGTGAATGTGTGTGCGCTTGGTGTGCTGAGATCCATATGCAATTTGCATGTGCATTTTCCAAGAGGGATGTTTTATGTTCTTTAGAAAAAGTTCTCCTGTCTTTGTGCAGAATCTAATTGCTTTTCTCTATTTTTCCATAGTCAAAGTTGGTCTCAACCAGGGCTTTGCACAGCAACTGTTACCAGCCCAGTTAACCTCTCATGCACAGAATGTCACAGAAGTACAGTGGGCTGTCCACTGGATAAGCCTCCCAGATACCCTCTTTCATTCTGCCCTTGCCCAGACCCTTCTTCACCTCCTGGTGTTGTCTAGAAGCACGGATCATTTTCTCCCACTCTCTTTTCTGTGCCTCAGATAGTCTCGTGCATCTTCGTTGTTTGGGGTTTCTGTTGCTAAACCCCAGTTAGGAATTGGTGGGTATCCTGCCACTGAATCCAGGGAAGTTATATCCTTTCAGGGCTCCCACCCTAAGTCTGTAAATTGTATTGTGAGTTAAAGGTGCGAGCTGAAATTTAAAGCAACTAAGACCATCCAACTGAGACCCCTAAGTTCGTCATGGGTCTTTATAGCTGCAAAGCCACCAGAAAGACTAGCCATTCGACATTAGGAAAGACAAAGCTAGCAGCGGGGAGAAAGCAATGAGGGGCAGAGCCTTGCTGGGAAATAGCAGAATAGAAGTCTGTGCTCAAGTCCCAGCTCTGCTTCCCATTGCTGTGTGACCTTTAACCAGTCACATCTCTCTCTGAGCTTCAGAAGGGCTGGGCTAAGCCAGCTAAATATTAGAAACACCTGGCAGTGCTGCTTAACAAGAAAACTGGCTGGTCCCCACTCTTGAAGCACTGAAACAAAACATCCGGAGATGAGGTCCAAGAACCTGCATTTTTAATATGCTTCCCACGTAATTCTTCTGCCCTCTGGAGTTTGGAAACAAATGGACAAGCCAGCCTCTGAAGTCCCTTTCAGATATTTTGACTATTATTCTGGGAGAGAAAATATTGGCAGAGAACGGATGGGATTTTTTTTCAAGGAAAAGAAATGAAAACCTTATATCTTGCAAGACATAGAAAAAAAATAAACTGAGGAAGAGCCACATCAGCCTAGGAGGAGAGAGCATGGGGCTGGGTGTCTGACCCAGAATGTTAAAGCTGGGCTGGCCAGCTTCCAGGACCAGGGATACTCCATCAGCCTCTCCATATCGATTCATCTGCCCAGTACCTACATCGGGGAGCATTCTCTTCCTTTAAGCATTTTGCAATCATAAGGCAGAAGTGCTGCGGTTTAATCAAGAACTGCATTGTTCTGATCCGTGCATCACACTCAAATGTCATTTGCCAATTATTGATTGGTAAACCAGTTCACACAGGTGAGCCAGTCCATCTACATCATTAAATGACCGGAATAAAATGACAGTGACTTAAGATTTATTGAGCATTTATCTTATACCAGGTGCTATGCTTAGCCTTTTATAGGAATTAACCCACTTAACCCTCAAAACAATTATTTGAGATACATATTATTATTATCCATATTTCAAAGATATGAAAACTAAGACCTAGCCCTGACTGGTGTCGTTCAGCGGGTTGGGTGTCATCCCGCAAACCAAAATGTCACTGATTTGATTCCTGGTCAGGGCATAGGCCTGGGTTTTGGGCCAGGTCCCCAACTGGGGGCGTGTGAGAGGCAACTGATGGATATTTCTCTTGCACATCGATGTTTCTCCTTCTCTTTCTCTCTCTTTTTCCCTCTCTCTAAAAGTAAATAAAATCTTAAAAAAAACAAAACAAAGCAAACCTCTGAGGCCTACAGAGGTTAAGTAACTTACCCAACACAGGGACCACTGCTAGCCTTTAAGAGCCTATGTACAAATCAGAAAAAGGCATCCCTTTGGGGCAGATACAGCTCAACTGGCATGTAGCTTGGCAAGTAATAGCATTTTACATAAGGGAGAAGCAGCCCCTCCTCGATCCAGGTGGATCCAACCCCGAGCTGGCTAGCACAGTTTGGCAAATACAGGGAATCTGGATCTGAGCCCCCACTCGCAACCCCACCTGTGTGTGTGTGTGTGTACAGTGCACAACCTGAGAAGCCACACCGAGCTGCGCTAGTACCACGACCAGGCGGGGAGGCTGGGGTTTGACTGAGCTTTCTGACTCTAGAACCTATGTTTTTCACCATAATAAATTCCAATTCTTGACAATATGTAAAAATAATATACACTTTTCTTTCTTTTCACACAAAGGAGATGTATGGGCGACCCTCTCAGGGCACGTCGGGTGGGGGCGCGCGGAGGAGAGTGCGATCAGATGCGGGACTCCCGGCTCAGTCGCCAGGTACCTGACCGCTCAGCAGTGCGCTGCTGGCTGCCAGGGAATTTTGGTCATTTCAGTCTTAAATTGTTTCTTTCTCAACTAGATATTTTTAAAGCAGACACACAATGGACTGTTGGTTTAAAATAGGATATAAAAGAGATTGTGAGGCTGAACTACACCTTGCTAAAAGCACGATAATTCTGCAAATGAGGCTCGAAGCCGTCTTTACCAATTTCCATAGGCAGCGTCCATCTGATCCGAATTCTTACGTAGCACATCTGGTATTCTGAAATGAATGTTAAGTGGAGAAACTTTTATTAAAAATGCTCAAAACTCAACAGTAAAGAAACAAACAGCCCAATTAGAAAATGGCGAAAAGACGTGCAGAGACATTTCACTGGAAAAGATATACAGATGGCAAATAAGCACATGAGAAGATGCTTAACATCATTAGCTAGTAGGGAAATGCAAATTAAAACCGTAATGGGACTGCACTGCACACATTTCAGAATGGCTAAAATAAAAAATAGTGATAACACGAAATGCTGGCAAGGATAGGGAGAAACTGGGTCATCCAGACATTGTTCTTGGGAATGTAAAGTGGTGCAGCCACTCTGGACACCTGTCTTCAGTCTCTTATAAATGAAACGTGTACTTTACATACAACCCCGCAATGGCCACATGGATGCTTATTTTAGAGAAATGAAAATGCATATCTTTACAAAAACCTCACACAAATGTTCATAGAAGCTTTATTCATGTTAGACCCAAACTGAAAACTACCCTAACGTCCCTTAATGAAGGAATGATACATCCATACAAAGGAATACTATGTAGCCGTGAAAAGGAATGAACTGTTGATGCATGCAACAATTAGTTTTAAAATTTATTTTTCAATTACAGTTTACATTCAATATTGTTTTGCATTAGTTTCAGGTGTACAACACAGTGATTAGATAATCATGTACTTAACACAGTGTTCCCCCTAATATTTCCAGTGCCCAATAGCACCACACATAGTTATTACAGTATTATTGACTGTATTTCCTGTGCTGTACTTTACATTCCCATGTAACTATCAATTGGTACTTCACCTTTTCTATCCCTTCACCTTTTTACCCAGTCCCCCACCCCCCACCCCTCTGGCAACCATCAGTCTGTTCTTTGTATCTATGAGTCTGTTTCTACACATGCAACACATTCAATGGATCTTTAAAAAATTGTACGAGTTTAAAAAACCAGTCTCAAATGGTTAAATACTGTAGGGTTCTACTTATGTAACATTCTTGAAATAATAAAATTATAGAGATGGAAAACAGATTAGGTGTTTTGAGGTGTTAGGGATATGGTGGGAAGGAAATGGCTGTGGTTATAAAAGGTAGCACCAGGGAACTTTGTGCTGGAATAGGACTGTATTTTGATTGTGGTGGTTGTTAAACAAATCTACACATGATATAATTGCATAAAACACACATTGCATAAAATTGCATAAACCTGGTGAGATCTGAATGAGCTCTGTGAGTTGTATTAATGTCAATTCCTTGGTTGTGTTATTGCACTAGAGTTATACAACATTATGCATAGCAAGTTATGCTCTCACCGGGGAAAACTGGGTGAAGGGTACCTGAGATATCCCTATCTTTTTTTCTATTTCTTGCCAATCTATATTTATTTCAAGATATAGAGTTAAATAAAATAAAATGACAAAATAGAAATGGAGGCATGGGTGCAGCTGTCAGAGGGGAGTGGGGTTGGGAGACAAGATAAAAGAAGGAGAAGGAATTGAGCAAACACACACACACACACACACACACACACACACACGCATACACAGTAACGCAAAGACAGAGACAACAGTTTAGTGATAGCCAGAGGGAAAGGTGGGTTAGGTGAAGGTAGGAAAAGGGGGTGGAAAATGGGGACAAAAAGAGACTTTGCTTGGGGGATGGGTGCACGAGGCAGTGTGCAGATGATGTTTTATTGAGTTGTGCACTGGAAGCAGTACGGTTTTGTGAACCAATGTCACCCCAATACATTCAATAAAAATACCCAGTAATATTATTCATAAAAAGATATACAGTTTAAAACTATAATTAGGTAATATTCACACACTATTAGGCTATAGAAACTCTGTAGTAAAATATACAAATTTTGCAAATAATAATAATAAATAATACACTGAGAAGTAAAAAGCAAGACAAGGTCCTTTAATCACAATTGCATCTGATTCCGCTTTTATTATATGATAAGGACAAATATACTCAGCATTCAGATATGGGAAGGGCAGTCTGAATTCCCCACCCGTGTTTCATTGTTTGGAAATAAGAAATCCTTACATATGCACAGGAAGCAAGTGCTGCTATCATGGAACTCCATTTTCCCACACAGCCGCAGGGAGGCAGGAGGTAACTTGCCCGAGGCCACACATTGGAGCTGGGACTTACGGCCTGACTGACTTCCAAGCCAGTATATGTATCTCTCCATCATGCCGACCTTAAACCCTCCTGTTGGGGCCACTGAAAATGGTCAGTTCAGGGTCTGAGAGAAGATGGCTTTGCTGGAAACCATGGCCACCAGTGAATCAGAGCAGTGCTGGGGAAAGAGAGACAATGGAAAGACTAAGCAGGAGTCCAGCCCCCCTCACCTCTGAGACCTTGCTTTCACTATATATTTATGCCAAAGTTATAATACATCAGGCAATGAAAGCACATGACAGCACAGATGTGTCGCTGTCAAGCTCCCCTGTTGTGGCTGGGACGTGGATGCTAATCCCTGTCTGGGTGAAGCCTTGGAAGGGTTGGCTGGAGAAGGGGAGCCCCATGCATCTCCTCTCTGGAAACTGGCTTTGCGATGGAAAAGAGGTGCCTGGGGTGGGGAGGAGGAAAGGGCAGAGAAAATGGAAGAAGGGCAAAAAAGAAGGGTCTCTACTGAGTGCTCTGGTGGAAGTGGCCCTGGCCTCTGATCTGGGAATTCGATGAGAGCAGGTGAGTGGGACAGGGAAGGAAACTATCCTTGGGCACCTTTCCCATTGTGGAGTTGACTCATCCAAGCTTCACAATGACTATCCTACTATCCCTTGATGCTGGCTGGAGCCAGACATCAAAGGAGGGAGGGAGGGAACTTGGCATTTTAAATTTTTTAAAGAACTTTTACTCTGCTCTTTTTTTAAATTCTTTTTTAAAATAGGTTTTTAATTAATTTATTATTTTTACAGGGAGGGAAAGAAGGAGAAAAACATGATTGGTTGCCTCTTGAGCCCCCCCAACTGGGGACTTGACCCACAACCAAGGCAAGTGTCCCGACCTGGAATTGAATGGGCAACCTTTTGATTTGGGGGAGGATGCCCAACCCACTGAACCACACCAGTCAGGGCTCTTCTCTTAAAAAATAAAAATTCTCCATTTCCCCTTCCCCTTGCCTCGTGGCCACCACCATTCTACTCTCTTCTTCTATGAATTTAACTATTTTAGGTATGTCAGGTAAGTGGGATCATGCAGTATTTGTCCTTCTGTGACTGGCTTTTGTTAGTGTAATATCCTACAGGTTCATCCTTGTCATAAATGGCAAATTTTTCTGTTTTTTAAAGGCTGAACAATATTCTTTATATCTCCCTCTCTTTTCTTTCTCTTTTAAATTTTACCTCTACTATCATATGTAGACCCCTTCCCTGATCTCCCTACACCAGGTCACCTTTCTATGTTATAGGTTCTCTTTGTGCTGTGAACTTTTCCTTTGTAGGACCTCCCTCAATCCAAATAGTAAGCAAATGATTACTAGTGCAGTTAGCCATTTGATCTGTTTCTCCCTCTCTGGAATGTGAGCTTCATGAAGTCAGAGGCCACATTTATTCTGGTGGTCACTGGATCTCCATTACCCAGCACGGTACCCTGCACAGAACAGGTGCCCAAAGCACACAGATAGATGGATCTGGCATTAGACATAAAGTTTTATTGGGTTTGGTTTTTTTTTTTGTATATTTTGTTGAGTATGCTATTACAGTTGTCCCATTCCCCCCACCTTTCCCCTTCCACCCAGCACCTCATCCCATCATCCGCATATCTCTTAGTTTGTGTCCATAGGCTGTACATATCAGTTCTTTGGCTTCTTAATTCCCTATATTATTCTTAGCCTCCCCCTGTCATTTTTTTTGGTCAACATTTTCCTGTCACTACTTTCCCCAGCCGCACAGCCCCCCACCTCCCACCCTCGTCTTTCCCCCATTTGACTTTGTTGACGTGTACTTTATGCATGTTCCTTGATGACCCTTCCCCTCCCTTTCCCCTGTCATCACCCTGCCTTCTCCCCTCTGGTTACTGTCAGTTTGTTTTTTATTTCAATATTGCTGGTTATATTTTGCTTGCTTGTTTATTTTGTTGATTAGGTTCCACTTACAGGTGAGATCATATGGTATCTGTCTTTCACCGGCTGGCTTATTTCACTTAGCTTGATGCTCTCCAGTTCCATCCATGCTCTTGTGAAGGGGAGGAGCTCCTTCTTCCTTTCTGCTGCATAGTAGTCCATTGTGTAAGTGTACCGCAGTTTTTTGATCCACTCATTTAATGTTGGGCACTTAGGTTGCTTCCAGTTCTTGGCTATTGTAAATTGTGCTGCTATGAACATTGGGGTGCATAAGTTCTTTTGAACTGGTGTTTCAGGGTTCTTAGGGTATAATCCTGGCAGTGGAATTGCTGGGTCAAAAGGCAGTTCCATTGTTAGTTTTTTGAGGAAATTTGAAACTGTTTACCACAGTGGCTGCACCAGTCTGCATTCCCACCAACAGTGCACTAGGGATCCCTTTTCTTCACATCCTAGCCAATACTTGTTGTTTGTTGATTTGTTTATGATGGCCATTTTGACTGGTGTGAAGTATCACATTGTGGTTTTAATTTGCATCTCTTTGATGACTAGTGATGCTGAGCATCCTTGCATGTGCCTCTGGGCCCTGTGTACATCTTCCTTGGAGAAGTGGCTGTTCAGGTCCTTTGATCATTTTTTAATTGGTTTGTTTGTCTTCCTGGAGTGGAGTTGTATGAATTCTTTATATATTTTGGAGATCAAACCCTTGTCTGAGGTGTCATTGGCAAATATATTTTCCCATACAGTTGGTTCTTTTCCATTTTGCTGATGTTTTTTTAGCTGTGCAGAAGCTTCTTATTTTGATGAAGTCCCATTTCTTTATTCTTTCCTTTATGTCCCTTGCTTTAGGGGGCATATTGGTAAAAAAATTGCTGTGTGGAATATCTGAGATTTTCCTGCCTATGTTCTCCTCTAGGACTTTTTTGGTGTCATGACATATTTAAGTCTTTTATCCATCTTGACTTAATTTTTGTGTGTGGTGTAAGTTGGTGGTCAAATTTCATTTCTTTTGCATGTAGCTGTCCAGATCTCCCAACACCATTTGTCGAAGAAGCTATTTTTACTCCATTTTGTGCTTCTGCCACTGTTGTTGAATATTAATTGACCACAGAGACATGGGTTTATTTCTGGGCACTCCATTCTGTTCCATTGATCTGTGTGTCTGTTCTTATGTCAGTATCAGACTGTTTTGATTACAGTGGCCTTATAATATAGTTTGATGTCAGGCATTGTGATCCCTCAGCTTTGTTCTTCTTTATCAAAATTTCTATAGCTATTTGGGGTCATTTATGGTTCCATATAAATTTTTGAAATGTTTGTTCTATATCTGTGAAATATATCATTGGTAATTTAATAAGGATTGCATTGAATCTATAAGTTGCTTTGGGTAGTATGGACATTTTGATGATGTTAATTCTTCTAATCCATGAACGTGGAATATGCTTCCATTTATTTGTGTATTCCTTAATTTCTTTCTTCAGGTTGTGTAGTTTTCTGAGTACAGGCCTTCAACCTCCTTGGTTAGGTTTATTCCTAGGCACTTTATTTTTCTTGTTGCTATAGTAAATGGGATTTTTCCCTTGATTTCTGCTTCTGATATTTCATTGTTGGTGTACAAAAATGCCTTTGATTTCTGAATATTAACTTTGTATCCTGCTGTTTTGCCAAATTCACTTATAAGGTCCTTTAGTTTTTTGGTGGAGTCCATCAGGTTTTCTATGTACACTATCATGTCATCTGCAAACAGTGACAGTTTTACTCCCTCCTTTCCAAGTCGGATACCTTTTATTTCTTTTTATTGCCTTATGAGTATGGCCATGACTTATAATACTATGCTGAATAGAAGTGGTGAAAGCGGGCATCCTTGCCTTTTTCCTGATCTTAGTGGGAAAGCTTTTAGTTTTTGCCCATTGAGTATAATATTGGATGTAGGTTTTTCGTATATAGCCTTTATTATGTTGAGGTATGCCCCCTTTAGTCCGATTTTGCTGAGTGTTTTTAATCATAAACAGGTGCTGTACCTTATCAAATGCTTTATCCACATCTATTGCTATGATCATGTAATTTTCGTCTTTCCTTTCGTTTATGTGATATGTTACGTTTATTGATTTGTGATTATTGTACCATACTTGCATCTCTGGGATAAATCCCACTTGATCATGGTGTGTGATCTTTTTAATGTGTTGCTCACTGTGGTTTGCCAATATTTTGTTGAAGATTTTAGCATCTATGTTCACCAGCATTATTGACCTGTAGTTTTCTTCCTTTGTTGTGTCTTTATTGGTTTTGGGATTAGCATGATGCAGACCTCATAAAAAGATTTTAGGAGCCTTCCCTTTTCTTGGATTTTTTGGAATAGTTGGAGAAGGACAGGGGTTAGCTCTTCCCGAAATATTTTGTATAATTCTTCTGTGAAACCCTCTGGTCCTTGGTGTGACCTGCTTTGGTGTGCCTGCAGTTTTTTGATTACTGCTTCCATTTCACCAGCTGTTATAGGTCTGTTCAGGCTATCTCCTTCTTCTTCATTCAGTTTTTGAAGATTATATTTTTCCAGAAATTTGTCCATTTCACCCAGGTTACCAAATTTCTTGGCATATAGTTGTTCATACTAATTTCTTACAATCCTAGTATTTCTGTGGTATCAGTTATAATTTTTCCTCTTTCACTTCTGATCTCATTTCTTTGCATCCTCTCCCTTTTTTTCTTGATGAGTCTGCTTAAAGGCTTGTTGATTTTGCTTATCTTTTCAAGGAACCAGCTCCTGGATTTATTGATCCTTTGAATTGTTCTTTTAGCCTCTATGCCATTCAGTTCTGCTCTGATCTTGATTATTTCCTTCCTTCTGCTTGCTCTGGGCTTCGTTGTTGTTTCTCTAGTTCTTGTAGATGTAGGGTTAGGTTATTTATTTGAAATGTTTCTGTCTTTTTCAGGTGGGCCTGCATTGCTGTGAACATACCTCTCAGGGCTGCCTTTGCTGTGTCCCACAGGTTGTGGACTGTTGTATATTCATTTTCATTTGTTTCCAGAAACTTTTTGGTTTATTCTTTGATCTCCATGTTGACCCATTCACTGTTTAATAGCATGTTATTCAGCCTCCATGAGTTTGAATGTTTTTGAGTCTTTTCCTTAAGGTTGGTTTCTAAAGTCCTTGTGGTCTGAGAAAATGCTTGATATGATTTCAGTTTTCTTAAATTTCTTGAGGCTTGTTTTTTGTCCTATCATGTGGTCTGTCTTTGAAAATATTCCATGTGCATTTGGAAAGAATGGGTAGTTTTCTTCTTTGGGATGAAAGGTTCTATATATATCAGTTAAGTCCATTTGACCTAATGCGTCATTCAGTTCCACAATATTTTTGTTGATCTTTTGTTGGATGATCTATCCATTGTTGACAGTGGGCTATTAAAATCCTCTGCTATAAGTTGTTGCTGTCTTTATCTTTCTTGAAGCCTTCCAGGATTTTCCTCATATATTTGGGTGTTCCTATGTTGGATGCATATAGGTTTACAATGTTTATGTCTTCTTGATGTATTCTTCCTTTGAGTATTATACAGTGTCCTTCTGTGTCTCTTTTTATGGCCTATATTTTGAAGTTTATTTTCTCTGCTATAAGTATTGTTACCCCGGCTTTTTTTTCCTGTCCATTTGCTTGGAATATTTTCTTCTAACCCTTTACTTTCAGTTTGTGTAGCTCTTTTCTTCTGAGGTGGGTCTCTTGTAGGCAGAATATGTATAGGTCATGTTTTCTTATCCATTCAGCTACTCTATGTCCTTTAATTGGAGCATTTAATCCATTTACATTTAAAGTTATTATTGATAAGTACTTATTCATTTTTTTCCCCTTTGTACTTGTGTTCCTCTCTCCTTTTTCTTCATCTTCTTAAAGCAGTCCCTTTAGCATATCTTGCAATGCTGGTTTGGTAGAGGTATATAGCTTTAGACTTCTGTTGTCTGAGAATCTCCTTATTTTGCCTTCCATTTTAATGGAGGGCCCTGCTATGTAGAGTAGTCTTGGTTGCAGGACTTTGCTTTTCATTACTTGGAATATTTCTTGCCTTTCCCTTCTGGCTTGTAGTGTTTCTGTGGATAAATCAGCTGCTAGCCTTATTGGGGCTCCCTTGTATAGTACTTCCTGTTTCTCCCTTGCTGCCTTTAAGATTCTCTCTTTGTCTTTGATATCTGCTGTTTTAATTATGATGTGTCTTGGAGTGGGTCTCTTTGGGTTCCTCTTAAATGGGACCCTCTGTACTTCTTGGACTTGTATGACTTTTTCTCTCCTCAAATTAGGGAAGTTTTCCATCATTACTTTTTCCAACAGGTTTTCTATCCCTTGCTCCTCTTCTTCCCCTTCAGGTATTCCTATTATATGGGTATTATTACATTTCAGGTTGTCCTGCATTTCCCTTAACCCCTCTTCATTCTTTTTGAGCCTTTTTTTTTTTTCATTTTCTTGCTCTTTCTGGGTTTTTTTTTTTATACCATGTCCTCTAGCTCGCTGATTCAATCCTCTGCTTCATTAGCATGTTTTTGATTCCTTCTACTCTGTTCTTCAGTTCAGAAGTTGCTTATTTCCTCTTGGTTCTTGTTGATAATTTCTATGTCCTTTTTCATACAGATATAGTTTGCAGTAAGTTCCTCATAGTTTCCCTGTAGTTTTTTGTAATCCTCACTGAGTTCAGTGAGCTCCCTTATAACCATTGTTTTGAACTCAATATCTGATAGTTTATTTGCTTCTATTTCATTTAGCAATCTTTCTGAGGATTCCTCCTTTCCCTTCTGTTGGGGTTATCCCTTTGCCTTCCCATTATTTGTCTGCCTGAGCAAAACCACAAAGCCCAGGAAACAAACCCATGACTACCGAAATAACTCCCCTCTGCAATCCCCTCTCAATGGCAAGTGAACCAGTATTAATAAGGCTGTAAAGAGATTAAAACTATTATAAGAAAGGAGAGAAACAAACTGTAGTATAAATTCTAGTGTCTTAACATGCACCAAGTTGATGGACAAAAAATGAATGTTCAAAAGCTATGTAGTAAAGAAAATATTGCAAATCATGGAGAAGACCATAGTATATTTTGTCACAGTAGCCTCTAGTATTTACTGCTGTCTTTTCTTTCTGGATCCACCTCTGGTGAAGTCAGATGTTGCCCCCGTCTGACCTTAGGCAGGCTGTTTGAGACTTCCCGGGATCTACTGTCTGTGGCTGTCTCCTTCAGTTGTTAATCTAGTCACTCTGTGCTCTGCAGTCAGGCTTAAGCACCATAGGGCATGGCTGAATCCCTCCTGGGGTTGGAGCTAATGTTTTCCCTCAGGCTGCTGCTGCTGGGAGAGAAGTGGTCTACCTGAGCAAGATGGCAGCTGCCATGTGGGGGATGACTCAGCACCAGGGTCCTAGCAGTTACTCTCTCAGTTCTCTCCCCAAAGCCTCTGTCCCCAGTCTCTCCTCAGGCGTCTCCAGCCCACTCTGCCCCTGCCTTTGCCGGAGCCCAGGGTAAGTGGCTGCAAATGCAAATTTATGCATTGGCCCTTTAATTGGCTCTTCTGGTCTCTGGGTGCCCATCTCTAGCAGAGAGTGACCTGGCCGCTTTTCGCAGCTGACTGTGTACTTTTTGGGCTCTGGCGCTGTAGGCTGGCGATCCTCACTTATCGTTTAGACCCCGCTCTTCTCAGGGGGATCCAACTGGCTGCTTAAATATCCCTCTGGTGCTGCTGCCTGTGGGTGCCCAGCCAGCCTTCTTGTGTCTCTGCCTCACTCCTTACCAGTCAGGTTGTGCTGAACTGATTCTTCTGTCTGTCTGAGGCTATAAAGCTTCTCTCCCACTATTGTCCAGTTGTTTGTTCTGCATGATTACTCCACAATTTAGTTGTAATTCTAGGTTGGTTCTGGGAGGAGGTCGGTGTGACTTCCATTCACTCCTCCACCATCTTGATCTTCCTAAACATAAAGTTTTCATGGTACTAAAATATACTGAATATAATGAAATATTTGGTAATCTAGGATCTTGCTTCACTTTTCATTTAACTACTCTCTATTTTATCTATCCCCTACAATATGCAAGGATTTTCCAAGCACTGGGAGCATAGTGATGACAAAGCAGACATTATCCTTGTCTTCAAAGACAAAGCTTATTGTCTTGGGGGCAGGGCCCCATATTGGAGCTCTGGAAACTGAGACCTTGTCGAATGTTGCACAGGGTGTGTGTACTGGTCCCTGAGGCTGGCACATGGCTCAGGGTCCACTTGGAGTCTAAGGTCTCTCAGGGGCACCCAGGAAAGTCCATGTATAACCAGTCCCTCTCTCCTGATACCCTGATTATCACTGCCATTCACTGCAGCCTCAAAGTCCCTTTCAAGGGAACCTGTTTGGCACCATGGCAAAATATTCAAGTTGAAGTGAGAAAAGAGTTGGGTCCCTGTCCAGCCTCCTGTTCTTAGATATGACCTTGGGGAATTTACTCAGACCCTCGAAGCCTTAATTTCTTCATTATTAAGAAGAGGTTGATCCCTATATCATAGGGTTTTTATGATAATTAAATAGATAATGCATATTATGCACCAGGCTCCTGGCAGAGCCCCTGGAACCTAGTCCATAAGATGTGAGGTCACCTTCTCCTCTCTTTTCTCACCATGTTCTCCCATTAATGGATCTGTGCATTTTTGGACCTCAGGGAGAACCAGGGCAGATGAGAAAACTCAATTTTAATGAACCTTCTGGGATTTCTGATAGAGTTCATTCCTCAATCAGCACTCACCAGGGTTTTAAAGGCAGAAAACCCCAACATATTCATTTAGAAGCTATTCCCTTGTTCTAGGAAGCTGATTTTTCATTAAAAACAAAGAATCGACCCTGGCCAGTGTGGCTCAGTTGGAGTGTCATCCTGTAAACCAAAAGGTCATGGGTTTGATTTCTGGTCAGCGCACCCACCTCGGTTGCATCGATGTTTCTCTGCCTATCTCTCTCCCTTTCTTCCCTTTTCTCTAAAATCAATAAACATGTCACTGGGTGAAAATGAAAAAAGAACACAAAAAATCACTTTGCCACTTAAATGACTAAAAATGGTTTTTGTCGCCCTTCCTTCATTCCTTCTTTTTTTTTCTCTTCTTTGTCATTTTTTTCTCTCTGAACACATTGCTAATATTCTCTCTTTCTTATCATCATTATCTTTGTCATCGTCGTCATCGTCCTCTGCCTTTCCATTTGGTACATTTTTCAGAGAGTCATATAACATAGTTTAATATCATTTACAAAAGCTACATCCCAAATATGGGGATGTCCTAAATGAATCTACTGGTGCCTTTTTTCATTTTCTCCGCTTTCATTCCTGAATGTTTATAATAGAAGAGTGAATTGCAGCTAGGACCAAAAAGAAGAAAGTTGGAAAATATGCCTTTTTTAGACTCAGAAACTACTGACAGAACTACTGACTTGGTGTCTTCCCTGGGATGTCTGACAATCATCTCCAATACAAGGAACCCAAGACTAGACCACCATATACCTTGGCTCTACCATCTCTTCCCATCATTGATGGCAACCCCATCTCACCACACCCAGTCTATCTTAGCTAATCCTATTGGCTCTACTTTTAAAACATATCTAGAATGTAACCATTTTCACTGTTTCCTCTACTCCTACTATGTTTTTATCCATAATCACCTGGGTTCCCATAAGGCCTGTCAGGTGGTCTCTCTGCTTCTTTCTTTGCTCCTCCTTTCGTGGTCAGTTCTCAACACAACAACTTCAGCGAGCCACTTAAAACATAAGTCAAATCATATTTTTCTTAATATCTTTCCTTTACTCAAAACCATTCAATTCATTCATTGTAAAAACTTAGCTTCTTACACCATTGGTGTCTCATTATCTCTCTGACCCATGTCTTACTTTCTGCAGTCATAATAGTAGTAATACCTCAAGTTTATCACAGGCTTCCTCTGTGCCAGGTGCTAAGGTTTTATACATTACTCACTCAATCCCACAATAATCCTACCAAGAAGGTAGTATTGTTATCCCTATTTTACATATAAGGAGACTGAGTCACAGAGCCATTAGGTGACTTGCGTACAATCTACTTCTCGGACGTGATGGGGCAGGATTCACTCCCACACAGTCTTGGTTGCTCACTACTTTTAGCATTCACAGGTGGACCTTCCCTCAGCATTGATCACTGTGATGTAAAAGGAATGGGTATATTCATCTAACAGACAAGAGACTAAAATGAACATCCTCATACCAGCGCTGGAGTGCAAAGAGATGGCAAGACTTCCAACAACACAAAGCGCTCCAGAGTAGCCAGTAGCTATACAATCTTTCTCACATCTTTGACAGCGGACATACGGGGCTTCCTGACCACACACCGTAACACACATACACTATGGGGCATATCAATTATGCATTCACTTCCTTCTATTAATATTTCAGGCTTCATAAGCATAAATAAAACATACGTTAATTAGAAGTTTGAATCAGATCACCCTTCCCCCATCTTCTGCCACTGGCTTTATTTCCAAAGCTGAGCACTAGGAGGTACAGTCCATAGCCATAAAAAATTTAGTACGATCCTTGCAGGGCAGGGATGCGCTCCCTGCCAGCTCAAAACAGCTGATTTAAAGAACCTTGACATGCAGTTCCTGAGCACCAACAGCCACCAAATTCTGTTGTTTTCCCTTTTTAGGAGAAATTAAAATTATTCATGAGGTGCCGCTCAGCTGAACACTTGGATCCTTTCCCCCACAGTGGGGACAGATTTCCTGGCCAGAACTTGTGACTGAAGAATTTAACATTGGTTAAAAGTGAACATCTCCTCCAAGGGGGGACATTAATACACTTAATGGTCGGTGAATCTTGGCATCCCCCACTGGGTGGCTGCCAAACAAATTACATTAGGTAGGTGCTTTTACTCTTGATGGGATTAACAGGTGGCCCGGGCACATTACACATCTTTATTCACTTGGATAGCTGCAAGCAGTTGGACACTATTCATATCTCCGAATCACTGATTGACCAGCACCTCCAGTAGGTCCTTAGACAGTACACGTACAAGTTGCCAGGGCAGCATACCTTGGGCACTGGCCTCACTTGTACCGACAAGCTAAGGGCCTGGGTACCGATCACAGTTCTCTCCCAATTATCGGACTTGGCAGAGGACAGGAAGGAAGCTGATTCTTGGATTGCTCTCAGAGTGCCCTGATGCAAGGGTCACATCCTCCGACATCCACACGTATGCCATGGGAATGAGCAAAGCAGGCTGAGGAACGTGAGAGCAAGAAATCTGACCAATCTGGGGCAGCCAGAAAACACGGAGGGTAAGGAAGAGACCAAGACTTTGAACCGCAGGACGGTCTGGCTCTGAAGTTGTTAAAAACTTTCGTGCACGACCCAGATCATGAGATAAAGCAAAATAAGCTTCATAAAACAACAAATGGCCAGGGTTTTCTGTTGTAAATCTTTTCATGTTTCCAACTTTCCATAAACATGAATGGTCATCTTCTCCATTTTAGAAGAAAAAAGATAGAATTTCTGTGACTATAAAATTCATCCCACGTTCTTCTATTTCTATTTTTGTCATTTCTCTAAAGCATTTTGCTCTTGGAATTTCAACAAAGGCAAATGTGCCACCTGCATACTCTCCAATGGCACACTGTGTTTTGAATACTTGGCTTCCCTTCTCCTCTGTGCACAGATCTCAGCTTCAGTCACTCCTGTACTGAGCAGATGCTGGATCAAGCCTGCAAGGTCCCTTGCAAATTCAAGAGTTGTTGATCCAACCAGAGAAGCTCAATAACACTCTTTGCACCCACCGTTGAAGGCAGAGTGATTTGGCAATTGTCCTGTGCTAAGCTCTTTGGTTGAATGTGATGTGTGTGTAAATCCATGAATTACTCCAGTTTACTTGCCACGTGATACACATTTTTTGACTCCTGACATGCAATTGCTTGGAGACCCTTGCCAATTGGCAAGAATCTGGTTAAAATTCTTTATGATTTTTTTTAAGCAAAAATTACCAGTGGCTGTGAAAAGTTGGAATATAAATCAAGAACTCTTAAGATTATTCTGTTTTACTCAGTAATTTGACTTCTGAGAATCTATCCTATGGGAGTCCTTCTTATATCCCTATACCATTTATTGAGCATCTGCTCTGTGCCACACCATAGTTTACTTAAACATCTCATTTATATCCTCAATACTGCCATGGTACAGATATAAATATCACATCCATTTAAAGGCAAAGAAACTGTGGTTCAGAGAGGTGGAGTCACTTGTCCAAGTCCTTTGTCTGCCGAGCAAGAAGAGATCCAGGTTTCAGCCAAAACACTTTTCCTTTAGACAAATTGCCCATGCAATTGACCACACTCCATAGCAGTGCTATTTTGGAAGCTCCATTTAATAAGTTAAAATGAATTTTATGGGCAGCTGAGTAATTATTTGACTTAAACCCAATTAAAAATTGAGTCCATTCAGCCTGAGCTACAGAGGTACTTTTCATTAATGCTCGACAAATGAATTTCTTTTTTTTAACCAGAACTCTGAGGTCTGGGTGACAAGGTTAGCTTCTGTATGAAGTATCCAGAGAGAGGTTTCACGATGGGCCCACACATGCCCACTTGTCTATGTGACTACGTGGTACGTATGTGCACCAGTCAAGGAAAAGACTCTTGGTTCCTGCAACCAGACATTTGATTTGCATTCTCAGCAGCCAAGTGGTTTAACCGAAAGGTGTTTCTTTTCAGAAACTCAGTGAAGCTCAAAGCGCTTTGGCTTTAGACTCTCCAGGCCTGAGCTTGTAAATGGGCTCCACCACAGAGCAGCCATGTGATCTTGGGCAAGTCACTTCACCTTCTTGGCATCACTCCTGTCATCTGTTAGTGATGGAATGAGCGGTTGAGGACTTCAGCTGCAGGCAACAGAAGCTGAGCTTGGAGGCCTTAAGGAAGCTCACCACCAGAGGAGCGGAGAGTCAGATTCAGCTCCCCAG
Organism: Mormoops blainvillei; assembly: GCA_004026545.1. Lineage (NCBI taxonomy): Eukaryota > Metazoa > Chordata > Mammalia > Chiroptera > Mormoopidae > Mormoops > Mormoops blainvillei. The sequence continues at coordinate 57,014 of PVJD01009812.1, forward strand.
ATTTCCCAGCAGAATTGGTGGGCATCACTCCCAACGTCACTCTAGAGCCTGTGTGGTTCACAGCCCCAGCCCCGGACACCGGATGTGTTGTTATCCCAGCGGCCTTTCAGGCCTGGGATATTGGAAGAAGCCGCCATCACAGCCATCATCCATTTTCAAAATGAATTTCACTTTGCCCCATTTCTTGGTATCTGTTGTTCCAATTTCACTGTGGAGCAGGGGAACAGCTTGGCAGAGCCTGGCAGTCACTGAGACCTGCAAAAGTGGGTATTTGACATTTTCCTTATAAGTGGGAGATGGACTCTGCCTCCAAAGGTGAGGAAAATGCACCAGGGTAAGATAGGAGCTCTGGGTACTGGTGAACCAAAAAAAGAACGACAAAGACCCATGACGAATGGGAGTGATCACCGCCATCTGCTTGGTTTCACTCACTTATTCATTCATTGATTCATTCCACTATTTATCGAGCATCTATCATGTGCCAGGCACTGGCTAAGACTGGGCTGCAGCTGCGAAATAAGGATGATCTGTGCAGCTTTACATTGTTGTTCATAATGACATCATTGACGTGGACTTCCATTTTTTGAGATCATGCTTTGTACCAGTAACAGTGCTGGGCACTTGATGCCCATTTGTCTCACCCTGCAGGTTAATGAAATGTTACCTCTAAAAGATCATGGCATAGGGCTACTGTGTAAAGACGCCTCAGAGCAGGTGGCCATTAAAAGTGGATCCTCTGTCTCTCTCCAGCCCAGCAGATTCAAACTCTGATCCCAAGGGATTAGGTTTCCTTGCTCTTTTTTTTTTTTTTAAAGACTTCAATAAGCTTGAAAATCAAAACATGGGAACCTGGTGATTTTGTCTAAATGCATGATATCAGCTGCTCAGCTCAATCACAGGGTGATAGCTGTCAACCAGGAGACGAATGGAATGAAGGGCACCAGGGGCATTGCAGCACAGCTTGGAAAGGCTTGCTGCTTGCAGGTTCCGATCATCTGTCACCAGACTACTCCCTGTGCTGAGTTAAGCTGATGTAATTAAAGACATATTTCTGTTTGGGAAATGAGAGGCCAACCTGGATTTTGGGGCTGCCACGTTTGTCATCCCAGCCTGTTGCTGTCTTCAGACCTGGGCTTTGAGCATGTTTCCCCTTAAACCTTTAACCCCCCCAAGACTCAGTCAGCTCAGGTAGAGTTGTCACAAAGTGGTACCCAATTCCATGTTTGATGAAAGACTTAAATGAGAGAATGCTAACAAAGTGCCTGGGGATAGGTAGTTACTATTGTTTTTGTTATTATTATTTTCACTGTTTCCCAAGCTTTGCCACTTATTGCATGATTTTAGTCAAGTCACTTATCCCTCCTCTAAACCAAGATACTCTTCAAGCCCATCTCCCAGGAACACAGTAAGGATAGGTAGGGAAAGGAGGTATGTCAACATTTTAAAAAATCCCTTGGGGATGGAGCCGCTCCTTTGCTTGATACAACGCGAAGGGAAACTCTGCCTTGTGCTGTGCATTCATTCGAAAGCTTGCCATGAAGGTAATCAAGACGGGTCCCTGGTTTTCTGAATATCTCTTTTCTGTAAAGCAGGGTTCTTTCCTGCCTCTTAGGATTATAATGAAGACCAGTTAAGGGAATGCATGAGAAAGTTCTAGAAATTATTCCAGAAATGATTGTGTCGTGTGAAGTCTGTGGATTCTGCCTCTTGGGTAGAAGTTTCCAGGAGTAGAAAGGAGGACCTTGTCATCTTTGCAGGTTGCCCAGCACCTGGCTCTCTGCCCTTCTGAACCTGATCACTGACCACTGCTAAACTTTTGTCACGCCTCCCCCGACTGCCCCTGCTCAGCCATCTGCCCAAACTCCGTGGCTACCTGGCCTTTCCTGAACACACTGTGCTTTGTCTCACCTTTGTATCTGCTCCTCCTTCCTCTGGGAAACCTTTGCTGCTGGTGAGCCCTGGGCCACCCCCACCCGTGCCTTACCTGGACACAGCATATAGCCTCCTGTGTGCGCATTTCCTGTGTGTTTCCCTCTCTCTAGTTTGAGGCCCTAGTTTCGAGCAAGGAATCAGATAGACGTGAATTGAGTCAGTGTAGCAGAATGTTCCAGCTCCCAGACTCTAGGTTCAGACCTCGCCTGTGCCCTTAGTAGCTGTGTGACCTCAGGCAGGGTACATAAGAAATCTGGGCCC
>PVJD01009813.1:0-59215 GCA_004026545.1 Mormoops blainvillei
CTTCAGAGAAGTGCCTATCCAGGTCCATTGCCCAATTAAAAAAAAATATTTATTTTTAGAGAGAGAGAGGAAGGGAGGGATAAAGAGAGAAACATCAGTGTGTGGTTGTCTCTCGCGCACCCCCTGTTGGGGACCTGGCCTGCACACCCAGGCATGTGCCCTGACTGGGAATTCAACTGGCAACCCTTTGGTTTGCAGGTTGGCACTCAGTCCACTGAGCCCCACCAGCCAGGGCTCCATTGCCTAGTTTTTAATTGGGTTGTTTGTCTTGGTGTTGAGTTGTATAAGTTTTTTGTAAATTTTGGATATTGACCCTTACCAGATATATCATTGGTGAATATGTTCTCCCATTAATTGGGTTTTCTTTTCATTTTGTTGATGATTTCCTTTGCTGTGTAAAAACTTTTTAGTATGATTTAGTCCCATATGTTTATTTTTTCTTTTGTTTCCCTTGTCTGAGGAGATATATCAGAAAAATATTGCTAAGAGAGATGTCAGAGATTTTACTGTCTGTGTTTTTTTATAAGAACTCTATGGTATCAAGTCTTACATTTAAGTCTTTAATTATTTTGAGTTTATTCTTGTATATGGTGTAAAAATTTGGTCTAGTTTCATTTTTTTGCATGTATCTGTCCAATTTTTTTCCAGCATAATTTATTGAATAGACTGTCTTTACCCCATTGTATATTCTTGACTCCTTTGTCATATATTAATTGACCCTATAGGCATGAGTTTATTTCTGGGCTCTCTATTCTGTTCCATAGATCTATGCATCCATTTTTATGCCAGTACCATGCTATTTTGATTACTATAGCTTTGTAGTATAGTTTGGTATCAGGTAGCATTATATTTCCAAGTTTATTCTTCTTTCCCAAGATTGCGGTAGCTATTTGGGGTCTTCTGTGCTTCCATATAAATTTGTGGGTTATTTGTTCTTGTTCTTTGAAAAATGCTATTGGTATTTTGATGGGAAATGTGTTGAGTGTGTAGATTCCTTTGGGTAGTATGGACATTTAAGCAATGTAATTCTTCCAATTAACGAGCACAATATATGCTCCCATTTATTTGTAGCTTCTTCAATTTCTTTCTTCAGTGTTTTGTGATTTTTTGTACGCAGGTCTTTTACTTCTTTGGTTAAATTTATTTCTATATATTTTTTTGATTCAATTGTAACTGGGATTTTTAAAGTTTCCCTTTGTGATAATTCATTATTGGTGTATAAAAATATGACAAATTTCTGAATATTTATTTATTTAAACATTTTATTTATTTATTTTTAGAGAGAGGGGAAGAGAGGGAGAAAGTGAGGGTGAGAAACATCAGCCATTGCCTTTTGTATGCTCCCCAACCAAGGACTGGGCCCCGCCATCCAGGCACGTGCCCTGGCTGGGAATCAAACTGACAACCTTTTTGCTTTGTAGGATGATGCCCAACGAACTGAGACATGCTGGTCAGGGCTAAATGTTTATTTGTAATCCTGCTATTGCACTTTCCTGAATAACTTATCAGTTCTAGTAGGTTTTTTTTAGTGGAATGTTTAGCATTGTCTCTATGTAGACTCATATCATTTGCAAATAATGACACTTTTACTTCTTCCTTTTCAATTTGAAGGTCTTTATTTCTCCTTTTTCTCTGATTGCTCTGACTGGGACTTCCAGTATTATGTTAAATAAGAGTGGTGAAATTGGATATCCTCTTGTTCTTGATCTTAAGGGGAACACTTATAGTTTCTCCCCATGGAGTATGATGTTAGCTGATGGTTTGTCATACATGGCCTTTATTATATTGAGGTATGTTACCCGTATCCCACTTTGCTGAGAGTTTTTATCATAAATGGGTGCTGGACTTTGTCAAATGTATTCTCTGCATCAATTGAAATTAAAATTTTTAACACACTGGAAATTAGCTCCTTTGCATCATAAAATGTCATGAAAATATTAATTTTCAAGTAAATAAATAAGTGACGGGGTACATAGTTTTTAAAAATAATTTTTAAGGATAAATGAACTAAAACAATATTAAGAACATTCTGGTAGGCAAGGTAACCCATGGAGTGAGGAAAGACTGGAAATGTATTATATTCCATTTTAAAAAAAATACTGTTTACATATTTTATTTACTTTTTAAATGGAGATTATAGCTTAAGATGCATATCGATTTTCAGGGTATATGAAAACATTTCAGATAAATTCAGTTAAAGGTAATTCATATATTCAGCCAAGTATTTCCTTTCCTTCCAGTATTTCGCTCAAATGTCTCATTTTCTATGGGTTTTTGTGAACTTTCCTTTGTGTTTCTGTAGCTATTCTGAAACCAGCTTGAACACCCCACCCCCAGTTTTGAACATTCAACAATTACTCAAGGTTGTTGGTTTTAACTTTTCTTAAGATTCAGTCACCCAATTCAAGTCAGCAAATGGGCTACCAATTTAAAGCTCATTTGCAAAGCGGAAAATGCAGCATCCTAGCTATAAATAATCCTTCACATTGCCAACTCAGTATTACAAAGACGGCCAAGTGTACATTTGAGGTTATTTTCTGGTGAGTTTGACAGACTGAGATTTTAATATCTTTGAGGTATAATCATCAGGGACTAATATATATGAGAAGATGTACAAAGATCTTATTATAGGGAATTTAAATAACTGAAGCAATCCAGTTTAATATTGGGTGACTTTTAAGTAAAGCTAAATGTCTAAAAGCTTCGATTTTTAATATGATATTGTCTTTGAATTTTTAAGTGATCTTGTATTGAACTATGGCTTTGACTGACCTTTCAAAATTCTTGCAGCTCATAAGATAAGGTTTCATTATTATTGTTTTTTAATAAATGGTAATATAACAATTGATTTTTAGAGATGATGCACTCAGCTATACCAGGGAATGACTTTTTTTTTTTTGACTGAGTTCCAATGGAAGAAGAATTTATATTTAAAATTCTATTCAGCTTCTATCCTTTTAATTTGCAATAAACAAAAGTTTCTCTTCTTCAGTAACAAAATCCTGTTTTGAAATCATATTTGGAATATTTGAACATTTTCATAAAGGGAAAATGTGCTATAATTTTTATATGTGAGCTTAATGGTATATGAGATAGATTTATAAAGCACATTGAGCTATTTTGATTGGGGAGGATAAAATGTATCCATCACTGGAATTAGAACTGATGAAATGTGGAATAGTGGCAGGCGACAGCTCACTTTGTTCCTCTCCTCCTTGGACTTGTTGGAAGTCAGTGCTTCAGAGAGGAATCATCTCCTGAATTTGAGGGGACTTACTCCTTGAGGACTTACTGGTCTGGGTTGCGCCCACTTTGTGGAGGCTATTTGTGTTCTTGGCTACATGTGTAAATCTCACACGTGGTGACTGAGATTGTCCTTTTGGGATTTGCCTCGGAACAGAGGATTTGGCATGATATATTGGAAGTCTATAAACTTGTAGTAACTCAAATTCTAAACATGACTTAGGAAGTAGTAAGCAGTGTCCCAGAGAGTCTCCTGAGCTCCATAGTCCACCCGACCCACAGAGTGCAGCAGTGATGTAATTTCCCCTTGTTAATAAATACCAGTCACCAGACCAGTACAGTAGCTCCCACTCCCTGTTGTTTTTCGCTTGTTGGTTCATTAGCATGGGGAAGCTGGGATAGTGGTAACTTCTACTTCACTGGGGCCATTATTGTATTCTCTGTTGGAAGCTTCTGTTTGGGGGGACTGAGACTTCTAAACCAGCGAAGCTTAAAGTTGTAGAGATTGGGAAAAAGAAAAAGCCCCATTATTTTGCTGATAAATCTGCATCTTGGGGAGGCTTCAGTTGGGCAGACTCATCCCTGCATCACTTGGCTTCATCTTGCCTGGCAGTTGAGGCTGTTGGTTGATGGGGGAGACTAACGCAGCTGAAGCTCTTGCTGCAACATGCTTTTTTCATGTGGCTGCTTGGCTTTCTCACGGCCTGGTGGCTGGGCTCCCAGGTGAGCAACGCAGGAGTGAGAGCACCAGATGGAAGTTGTACCCTTTCTATGATTTAGCTATGGAAGTCACAAAGCACCTTTGCCCACACTTTATTGGTCAAGTAGTCACAAGCTCCAATTCAATGGGAGGGACCCTAGACTCTACCTCTCAGCGGGGCAAGCGTCAGTCCCATTGTATTACTCTCACAGTGGTTTTAGATTTCTTTTTATTTCAAAATTTATTGCTGTATTTCTAAATTGCCAAATTGCTTTTTAAGAAAAAGTAAAGTGGGTTGGTTCCTTTCACTCCTCCCCCAGTACATATTTTTTTGACTCTCTCTGACCCTGCATTTTTGCTACTTGTATTACAGGTTTTTGTGTTTCTTATAATTTGATAGTGAAAATAATTGTTTTTATTTACTTTGTATGCATGATTACTAATGCAGGTAGTTATAGCTTTATATGTTTGTCACTTCTCTGAATTGTTTGCTGTCCACTAACCTATCGGAGCTAGAATTTTCTAATTGTTTGTTATCAGTTCCTTAAAGTTAATACTGTTAGTCCTTTGTCAGATTCTCTTTGGTAAATATTTTCCCAGCATTTAAAAAATTCAATTTGTGAAAGTGGGTTTTGTACAAAAGTTTCTGGTTTTTATGTAGCCTTACCTATTAATCTTACCATTTTTTATCCTTCCATCTAAGAAACTTTTCAAATTTATTTCCTAATTCATTTGTTAATTTTCTCTAGTGTTGAGTTTACTTTTAATTTTGGCTTTAAATTGGCAGTCTTCATCTTGGATTGCTCTAATCTATTTTGTCAATTTCACAGAGATAGTATCCCCTTGAATATTGTAGATAACATTAGTCTTCCACTTGATAAAATATTCTTATACCTCAGTGCTATTTCTGAGCCAAATAGATTTTGTAATTCTTTTGAAGAAGGTTAGTTGTGTCCCACCAACTCCTGTTCTTTTCTTTCCACAATCCTTTCCTGTACCCCATACTTTTTCCTTATTTGGCTCATTATTTTAGAGGGAGTATAAGTTTGTCTAATATATTACTGAAGAAACTTAGCATCACAAGTATGCAAAAAAAAAAAAATCAGCAAAGTGACCTAGATGAAATTGAACAAAAAATGACTTCCAGTGGGCTTGGACTTTAAAAGATGAAGTCAATGGTCATGCTGGACTCTCAATGAGTTGCAAACCACCACAAACCTTTACAGATATTGTATGCAAAGAAGGTAGCAAAACTTCAACATATTGGCATGTCAGGAGCACCATCCTCAAACATGAAGGATATGATAAACAAATTTATAGGGACAGACAGATGGAGAGAGATAAATATTTATGTTTTAATAAATGAATCAGTAATACTCTTAGCTAATTCTGCCCATACTAACTTACTATTCAAAGGTTAACATAGAAGTGTGAAAATTTTTACAAAGCTTAAAAATCATTATATATAGTTTATTTGAGCAATAATCCCCTCAGAATTGGTTATTACCACTATTAATGACTTGCTAGTTAGAGTGTTAATGGCCCATAGCAAAAACTGCTGGTAATGACTGATTTCAAAGGGATTATAGCTTAATTAATGGCAGTCCACCTATCCTTAGTCATTTTTGTAACTATCATTTTTATTGCCTATTTCAGGACCCCGAACCTAGTTTATTACATTTGGAAGAATGTCACCAAGGCAGATAAAATATGTAATAATTTTCTGATTGTGGTTCATTTGTAACATGTAGGCATTTCACTAAATTATTCCAACATTTCTTTGTCCCTTGCTAGTAAAATGTCACCTGTGACTTCTGGGTGGGTTAAAAGAATGTAACTTAAAATTAACACACTTGTTTTTAGAAGGAAAAACATCTAAAATATTTCTGAATTAGTGGATACATTTTTGCACATTTCCAATTTGGTTTGGGTGATAAATGGAAAAAAGAAAGTTGACGATAAAATGAGGCATTTACTTTTGAGAACCTTCTTAGTCTATGCAGAAAGCACTGTATACGAGTCATGCAATCTGGATTTTGGTTTCAGCTCAGCCTCAGAGTAGTTATCTAATTATGATTTTCTGATTTTCACTTTGTAAAATTGATGAAAGTGAAAATCAGAAAATCATAATTACGTAACTACTCTAGATTATTGGACTAAATCCCCTCAGTTATTCATAGGTATTAAATTTTAAAGTCATAATCACAGTTTAAAAGGAGAGAACAGATAGAAAGTTTTATATTAGAGCCACAGAAAAATCTCTTTTCTTTTAGTAAACCCCACAGAATATCCATATTATTCCTTAAACTAAATGTGGTCCTTTTGAATATTGCTTAAAGTAAATGGGCCACCTTCTAGGGTTTGGAAGAGGAAAATATTTTTTGTGAGTGTTAAATTTTGTATACTTTGGCCCAGCTCAGTTTTTAATTGGCGGTGTGATTTAGGGTCTATATCATGAATTATGTTATATCATGTGAGGGAATCAAACCTGATGTTATCAGAATACCTGATAACAATAGAAAAAAAATCATTGAGATTTACTTTTCCACAAAATCTGTTTACGTAGCTGAACTTACTAAGTTTCTAAACCATGTGTTTCATGTTATGTAATTTAGGAACATGACTTAGAAGCCTTGACTCTGAAGGACTTTTAGCTCATCCTCTAAGTCAGTTGTTCCGAAAGTGTGGTCTGGAGATCCTCTGAGGGTTCAGAGAGCTTTCCAGGGGGTCCATGAAGTCAAGCCTATTTTGTATAATAATCTTAAGATGTTGTTTGCCTTTTTAATTCCAATTCTTTCACAAGAGTAAAGTGGAGTTTTCCAGAGCTTTTATGGCACGTGATACTACCGTGTAATGGAATGTGTTGATATTTGGGAGATCTGCACAACTGAGTGAATCAATGTTTTCCAAATAACCAATGCATGATGTTACAAAATTATGCATGCGCAAAGAGGATTCTTTCACAGTGCAAGACAGATCAATAGATTTTAATGTAGCATAATATGAAGATTATTAGTATGATGTTGGATTTCATTTTGCAACTAACCATTAAAAAATAATGTTTGTTGAGTTTTGGTGTAGCGTCATAGAAGAATTTCACAATTATCTGAAAAACTTCTTGAAATAATCTGTCTTTTCCAAATACATATGCGTGAGAATCTGGATTTTCTTGCTATACTTCAGTTAAAAAGACACTGCAACAGACTGGAAGCAGTAACAGATATAAAAATCCAGCTGTGTTCTACTGGGCCAGACATTAAAATGATTAACAAAAAATGTAAAATAATGCTACTTTTCCCACAAATTTTTTGTTTGAGAAAATGTAGTGATTATTTTCATAAAAATGTTATGTTAACATTTCATGGGTTTATTATTATTTAAAAACAATTAATAAAAAATTTTTGATTTCTATTTTAATTTCTATCATGGTAAGTATTGATAAAATGATTTACACAAACAAAAACTCTTTGGGGTTCTGAATAATTTTTACCTATGTCAGAGGATTCTGAGACCAAACATTTTGAGAATTGCTGCTATAAGTCAATTACATTTCTAAAGAAATGCTTGCTGCCATTGTGAACTTCTTGAAAAATGTACTCCAGACCCTGAGACACTTTCCAAGGATGACCTCTGAAAATGTTCTGAGATGTGGCACATAAATGGAATGAACGTTTGGCTTCCTAAGGTAGATATTTAAGTGGGTAAACTTTATTTGGGTATAGAATTCTGATATGTATAATTAAAAAATCATTCTTGTAATATGTAGACTCACATCTTTTAGGTTGTCACTGGAAATTTAGAAAAAGCAGCATATAGAAGAAAAACTGGCTCCCCTGAAAACAGATGAAATAGATAATTAAAAGCCACGTGCCCCTGTTACTTCTGGAAACATGGATGGTTAAGCTTGGACCATCCAAACTGAGATTGGACCCCTGTGCTTCTGGAGCCTTGGATTGCTCTGAGTCTTGAGCCCAGAGCCTGTACTGTGAGCAGAAGAACTTCCTGATCTTCCATTTAGAAGGGATGAGGTCTTGCGAAGGCCCCACAGCAGCCTCTGGGAGCATTTCCCATGAGCTTTAGTGTTCATCTCATAGGGCAGAGGAGCTGTGGGGGGGCACAGTTGGAGCAAACCATGCCACCACGTATTTTCCCTTCCCTTTAAAGATACTGAATCATCAGTACCCTTGAATATAGGACAGTGGCTCCAAACTGGACTCCTACAGATGTGAGGCAAACTCTGTAAAGAGCTTAATGACCTTGATATTAAAATTAGCTTCTGGGAAGAGGAAAAAGGGGCAGAGTTTTAAGTTTCACATTTACTTTCAGTCTGTGTGTAATTGCAAATGATGAAAGAGAAGATCAAATTCGTCATTCACCACACAAATCAGCCATCGCTGGAATCCTGCAGAGAGATTTATCTCCTTTTTCTGTGTTTCGGCATTTAAACAGAACGAGAACGTAATTAAACGATGCAAGAAGTTCATGCTAAGATACCAGTCACATAATATGTGTTATGCATCTGTGGAGTGTTTGAATTTTAAAAGGGGTCTGAAGTGGGTATCCAACTAGAGTAAACAATCTGGAAAAGTTTTGTCAATAAAGGAATGAATAATGGTAAAGTGCTAGGCAAAGACAGTGCCATTTTCAAGGTTATTCACATTACATGATATAGGGAAAGGCCTAGTACTAAAACAAAAATAAAATAAAAGTGGAAAAATATTAAAACAGAAAAAGCCTACTGATTAAATTAGCAACTCTCCCCGCTACCTGTCCTTAGCTGATTCTAAATTCTCCTCTAACTTTATAGGTATTTTCTTTCATGATCTAGTCCAGTGCCCAAGCCTGGATACACATGAGAACTACTAGGAGAGCATTTAAAATTTTTATTAGAACATAATAAATTTTAATAGTAAAAAATGTTCAAATGGTTCAGGATTGCATTAAATACAATGTAAAATTCTGCAATTCCTCTTCCATTTCCCAGAGGTATCTACCATTACTTATGCCTTCCTTCCTTCCTTCCTTCCTTCCTTCCTTCCTTCCTTCCTTCCTTCCTTCCTTCCTTCCTTCCCTCCTTCCTTCCTTCCTTCCTTCTTTTCCTCATCAAATATTTATTAAGCACCTACAGACACTGTTCCAATTGTAGGGACACAATGAACAAGTCAGACAAGATCCTTGCCTAATGGGGCTTATTATAACTTTGGAAATAAACAAATAAAATGATAACAGATAGAAAGTATGAAGAGTTACAGAAAAAAATGTATAATGGGCATGAGGTGACTGAATAGAGGGACCTAATTTAGTCAGGACCTTGAAATATTTAAGTTTTAATGTTTCCTGATGGTTGCTGCCATATTCTGAATGATAATGCTTGTAAGTCCATTTCTTGATGTAATATCTTTAGTCATCTGTTGATTCCTCATCATGAAAGTTGATATATTTAGCTCTCGTCATGGTTCCCTACTCCAGCAAACCTCTCCCAAGTTTTGTTAGGCATATTATGCTTTATTTCTCCTTTGTTTCCCTTTGTAACTTGAACCTCCATTCTTATTTGGGCCATTTGTACAATCTCTTTTGACTCAGGAAACAATTATAAAACCTTATCTTCCTGGGCTGTACTCTAGGTATACAAAATGAGTTTCTCTGAAGTGAAACTTGGAATCTGTGTTTAAAATCTATACTTATAAATAAACACATCATACTATTTCGCTTATATGTGAAATCTAAAGAGCAAAATAAATTTAAAAAATAGAAGCAGACTTACAGATATGGAGAAAGATCGACAGTTGTCAGAGGGGAGGAAGGTTGGGGGGCTGGGTAAAAAAAATGAAGGGATTAAGCAGTACAAATTTGTAGTAACAGAATAGTCATAACGTTGTAGATTACAGCATAGGGAATATAGTCAATAACATTGTGTTAACTTGGTAGTCGTTCCTGTAGGTATTGGAATCATTGGGGGAACCAGTCTGTAAAGTACCTGATTTTCTACCCACAATGCTGTACATCCAAAACTAATACAGAATAATATTAAGTGTGAACTATAATTGAAAAATGAAAAAATCTACATTTAAAAACAGCAGCTCACAGGCTGTATGTTCCTTTCCTCCAGAAACTGAGTAGACCTGTTCTCCACACTCTAACTCAGTGTTTTTTCAGACTTCTGCACCTCACCCAGCTCAGAGGTATACAACTGATATAAATATGTTAAGTATATTTTAATATTCTTATATATTTAAAATATATTTTTGTTTTAAATGGAGATTTTATATATATATAAAATACACACACATACGCACACACACACAGCTTTAAGTGAAGATGTGCATAGAATGTAAGATATATAGCTTTATGGCAGACTAAGAACAAGCCAAGTGGCTAATGTGGTCTTGTGTAGAGTAAGGCTCCTTTGGGATAAGTAGGTGAGAATTTTGCACAATTGGAGGCGATAAAGAACTCAACTCAAATAGTGTTGTCAGTCATGGATTTTAGTTCAATCACAGAAAGACTCTGGTTGATTCTGAGAAAAAGTGAATTTGTTAAAGGATTTGGGGCAGCTCATGCAGTCACCTGGGAGCCTGGGCAGTGAGGTAGGAGCCAGGGTGGCAACCGGGAATGTTTTCTGGAATCACATGGCAGGGCTGATCTTGCCAGGACAGAGCCCAGATTCTGCAGCTTATGTCATGGGCCCAGCAGACATCTGGCCCTCCCTAGGGCAGCCAGCACTGCACCATTATTTACCCTGGAAACCCTCTGTTACCTGTAACCGCCACCACTTCCAGAGAGGTCCCTGCAGTTCTGTGTTGTTTGCATCACTAGCTACAAATTTAGCCCAGGCAGGTGTGTCTGGGTAGCAGAACTTGGTTCTCTTCCCATACCCAGCTGTTAGGAAGACTGGTATGGTTGTGCCTTGAGCTCCAGAAGGTTGAGAACGACTTTTTTAATCCGAAAATGTAGCCTTACCTTCTCCTTAAGCTTGAGCTCTAACTATAAATACCTGAAAATATGCGCTGTGCCTTTTGTTGGCCTGAGGTGTCACTCACATGGCATTTGTCAAAAACAAAAACAAAAACAAAACACTCAACCCCCCCAAAAAATTATCCAGCTAATTTGTAGCTGGATATTTTGAGTGTGTGTGTTGTGTGTGTGTGTGGTGGAGAAAAGATTGTGTCTTACTCAGAAGATGCATTAGTTTGCTAGGGGTGCCATACGAAATACTACAGGCTGGGTCATTTAAACAACAGAAATTTGTTTTCTAAAAATTTGGAGCCTCGAAATCCAAGATTAATGTGTAAGTACATTTGTTTTTTTTCCCTGCAGCCTCTCTCCTTGGCTTGCAGGTGACCACCTTCCTGCTGCGTCCTCACATGGTCTTTCCTCCGTTCACATTGTCTCTGTGTCTAAATCTCCCCTTCTTATACAACACCAGGCAAATTAGATTAATGTCCACCCATCTGGCCTCATTTAACCCTAATGTTAACCTCTTTAAACATCCTACTGCAAATACAGCCATATTCTGAGTTGCTGGTGGTCAGGGGTTCAAGATAGGAATCTAAGAGGTTGCAGGTCAGGGATGGGAGACACAACTCAGCCTGGAACAAAAGAACAGAGAGCAGCATTGGAGGAATCATTGAGATGTCCTAGTCCGAACCTTTCATTTTGGAGAGCCAGCAGTCATTCACTCTTCTTCTCACAACGGCAGCCTGGTTTTTCTCTACATAACCAACTCTGCCCCACTCTCTTCAGGGGGAGTTGTTGTCATCCTCAGTTTCAGGAATGTGCTTCAGCTTCTCCTTGCTCTGGCGTTTAATCCACTGAGTAGCTTGTCATCATATCAGAGCAATGAGATGCAAAGAGTCGTATTTGGATATTAGTAAAGAAGGCAGGTAGGCACTCTCTGTGCTCAGACGGAAAGCAGTGAGGACTGTGTGAGCCAGGCCAGGGAGCACCATGTGGTGACTGAGAATGGAGTTGACCCGGTGCAAGGTATCATTCAAATTCTTAGTTGAAACTGAACCCAATGTCAGAATGATGGCTAGGCTCCACAATATTCAGCTGCTTCTTCTGCTTTAGCCAGTTTGAACTGGGCTTCGGTCATGCCCAAGGCATCTGAAGTATGTCCATCCTGCTAAGATGTAAAGACTTTCATTTTAGAGAAGAATAAAGAGAGATGAGGAGAGATGAGAGTCCAAGGACCCTCAGTGGGGAAGCCTGGCCTTGCGATCGCTTGCTCTGTCCACACCTTTGAGTAACCAGTGGCACTGTTTCTGGTTCACGAAACTCAATGTCAGTGAGTGCAAGAGTACGTTGAATCCTAATTTAAATGTTTTCGTTTAGCTCTTTTCAAAAAAGCAGTGTTTCACAATTGGGATCTCTATATTTCTAACATTATGGAAGTGATTTAAAAATACCCTGTATCAAGGTAGAGTTGGGCTCATTTCAGGGCTAAAGTAGGCCGATTTTGAATCCACTTTAGTAAGATGGTTTAATTAGGCAGGCCCATCCTACTCACCCTGTGCACTCAATGTAAATTAATACCCCTCAGCATGCACCTTCCCTCGGCGTCTCCAGGCGTGAGCATCCTATCTCTCAGCCCACACCTTGCTCTTGCACAAATGATTAAGTACTGAGAGAGCTCATTGCTCCTCAGTGGGGCTGCAGTGCTATTTCTGAAAGAATATATATGGGTGAACCAGCACTTACCCATCTAAATGAATCTAAATTTCAAATATCTTCTATACATATACTGTTTATTCACTAATGTAAAAAGAAGAATGAGGAGGATGCTGGCTTAGATTAAAAACAAAACAAACAAAACAATGCAAAAAACTAGACTATCATCACAAAGGGTTAAGAATTGGGAGAGGCTTCATATTTATGTAAAGCCTTTCTTTCCCCCAAATAGAACAAAGACAGATTAAAGAATATTGAGCCAGCATCAATAGGACTACTGCTTTAATTTAGCTTTATGAGTATGTCTAAAAATTTACCATCTTGCACATGGTTTTATCAGTCCACCTTTCCTCCGAGGAGATAAAAATAAATGAAATCAGCATTCTTTCCAACTCCCTTGACATAAATTATTACTTACCCTAAGCAAGATGACTGATGATTTCTAAAGCTCTTTTAATTATATGCTAAACTGATTAGTGGCTGAAGGGAAGTCCTTTTAGAGCAATGAACTGGGCTTATTCCAGGAGTACCTGTGCAGAGTGAGGGGGTGGTGAGAAGAGGTGTGTTCTACTCCAAGAACAGTGGACATGAGCACAACCTATACTGTATCAACAGGGGCCGCCGATACCTTAAAAACCAACTGGAACTTAACAAAATTTTTTCCAGAGTAATTTTTTTCACCATTATCTGCAGTGATGTTAGAAGAAATAACCAGAAGAGGTTTATTCAAATATTAAGCACTTTAAGCAAAAATATATCCCCTTGCCTCCTATATGAAAAAATAAACTAATAGGGTTAAAATGAGAAACTTTAAACATGGCAGGCATTTTTCCCAAGCAGAAGCATTTAAATGGGCTTCGGTAAGAGCACAGAGTGAGGAACTGAGGGAGTTATTTTGATAATTAATACCTTTAAAAGGAAACATCTTAGAAATTAAAATAGGAGCTAGTTTTTGAAATTTCATTTTCTCTAGAGAATTGTCTGCTTTAAAAAAATTGTACTTGATAATACTGGCTTGTTTTTGAGGCTTTCCTGTGTTCTGTTTTTGAGGCTTTCCCGTCTTCTCAAAACTCAAGCCCTTTATTCATAAAAGAGGTTTTGATCTTCCTGAAGTCAGGAAAGTGACAGAGTGTAGTAGGAAAAAGTGCAAATCACGTAAGGTTGCCAAGTACAATTAATTTTGTGTTATCAATAGAGTGAAATACTTGCTATTAACAAAATAGCTGATAAATGCTGTGGCAGGGTTCTAAATATGTTCCCTCAAGATTTCAGCACCTTGGTTATTTAATCAAATACTAGTCTAGGCACTGCTAGGAAAAGACTGTGCACATCGAGTTAAGGTTACTAATCAGCTAATCTTAAAATAGGGAGATTATCCTAGGCTATGTGGGTGGAACCCATCTAATCACATGAGCCTTGAAAGGCAGAGGGGGGAAATAAGGTGTGGGGAAATTTTTGGAGGTGATGGATGGGTGTATGGCATAGATTGTGGTAATGTTTTCATGGGTGTATACTTATGTTCAGCAGAGGCAGATTAAGGTCTTTTGAGGCCCCAGGTGCGGAAGAAAATATTGGGCCCCTCAAAAAAGAGACAGGGAAAATAAAAATACATGCCTTCAGAAGTTGGAGCCCAGGGCACGTGCCTGGTGTGCCCACCATTAAATCTGCCTCTGATGTCCAAGCTCATCAAGTTGTATACTTTAATTATGTTGAGTTTTTTGTATGTCAGAAAAGGTGGGGTGAAGCAGAGAAGGAAGAAAACTAGAGGAGTTAGAGAGATGTGGTGGAAGAGGATGTAACAGAGAAGAGAAGCAGAAAAGGGGGTGTCAGAGAGCTTAGACGGGTGAGAAGGACTTGACCTTTGAGGATGGAGGACCAGGGCCAAGGGCCAATGTGAGTAGTCTCTGGAAGCCGAGAAAGACTCCCCCTCCCCGCAAAACAGCAAGGAAATGGGGACCTCACTTCTGTAGCCGCAGGAAGCTGAATTCTGCCAACATTATAAATGAATTTGGAAGCTGATTTATCCCCCGAGCCTCCAGAAAGAAACAAGTCCCTGTTGACACCTTGATTTTGACCTGTGATACCCTGACTGAGCAGAAACCGGCCTAGCCAACCTGGACGTCTGACCTACACATACTGTGACAAAGAAGTTGTATTGTTTTAAGCCACGGAGTTTGTGGAAATTGGTTACAGTAGTAATAGAAAATGAATACAAATGCAAAGGAACCTAATACTAAACAGAATTAATTTTCCACTCTTAGCACGTGGGAGATATTAAAAGAATGTTCTTAATACATTCTGATGCAACAAAACCTAAAACAAAGTAAACATTCCAAACACAATAATAAAGCTGGACTTTCTTTGTATTCTCAGGAAGAAATTTTTTTTTTTTTTACCTATTTAGCAAGAAAAATATGTATTTAAGAAAAGATGATTTTTCTTCAAAGGTCTTGCTTCTTGAATGGGGATTATGATGATTATTTCAGAAGAAAAAGCCCAAAATACTAGTTCCCTGTTGCATTGTCCTTGTAGTCTACACTGCACTCACATTTTGTTTTTAGGACTAAACACCTACGAAGGTTTTGCGTCATGGAGAATATTAAGAGTTTTTTTTTTCTTTTGAGTCTTGGATTTAAATCCTGATTCTGCTGCTTTTTGGTTAAGTAGGTCCAGGAAATGTAGCTTTTCCATATCTTGGCTTTTCTTATGGTTAAGGTGAGGATAAAAATTCTTATGTGCACAGCGCTGTCGAAATAAAAGAAATGATGCATGTATTCAAATAGAGCTTGGCACGTAGTAGGCTTTGATTGAAGAATAGTGATTCATTCTAATTTAAGTGAGTGGTTTCCTTGACAACTGAATCTTGCTTTAGATTGTAGCCCAGTGTAAGTTGCACAGTTGGGAAGAGGACTTCTCAAATGCCCTGAATTGATTATTTTTTATTTTGACCATTTGTAATTGAGTTTCTTTTAATATTTGATAGTGACTTTTAAAGTCTTTATGAACAGGAACCATGGGCACATGGTAGGCCCTCTGTAGGCACATTCTGATAGTTTTAAAATCTTAGTAATATAGTTTTCATTCTGCTTTATTGTGTCTAGCTACGGGCACATGTGCTTTATTTTTCCTGCACCAGGAATGCCAAAAAAATATGAAGGAAAAAAGCCCATCCTCACTGGACATGCAGCCAAGTCCCCAGGCTACGGCGCCTGCAATCTCAAGAGAGACTAATGGTGAGCGAGTGCCAGCATGAGTTTGCAGGCGCATGAGATTTGGCTTGTTCCGATAAATTTTAGATAAGCATCTGCACTCTTGGTGGCCCGTCCAAATCCAGTCCACAGTACCAACCCAGAGAGGACCATCCATCCCCACACTGGCACCAGTGAGAGTTTGTCCTGATGGGGATTTATTGCAGGAAATAAACCGTCTTTTCTGTGAAATGATTTGTTTCAAATCCAGGCACCTTTCCCACTACTGAAAACTTCAGTGGTGAAATGCGCAGCCTTATGATTTTCACCGTGTGTTTTAATTGGGCTCTCTCTCAATCATTGACTTATGTGTTCCAGTACATTGTACAGGAGATAAGAGGGAAAACGTGATTCAGCCTCAGGGAGGATTTCATAAGGAAATTGGACATTTCTTCAGAATTATTGATCAGTACCTATCCTGAGCACATTATACTTAGATGCTTTCTTTTCCTAGTTCATGCATTCATAGATATCTCTTTCTTATTTCCCTCATTTCTCTATTCTTTCTTGAAGTTTCGTTATTTCATAACTTTGAAGTGGTATTTTATCTTTTCTGACTCGTAACAGTCTTTGACAATATATTCTGTATAATCTCAGTCTTTATATATTCTTCTCCTTTATCATTCCCATTGCTGATGGCTGTCTGTACCAGCTTTTTTCCCAGGAGGAGTTGAGTAGTCTTTTGGTCTTCAAGTGAGTGCATAGGGGACCTGTGGGATCTGTGTCTAGAGGCTCTGGAGAGGAAACTTTTGTCAATTTGAAATTTTTTTTGAAAGTACTGGGTACTTATTTTTTTAAAATGTGGGGTGTATTAATTTTCTATTTTTGTTGTAGGGTAGCTTAAAACACCACCCATTTAGCCCTGGCTGGGTGACTTGGTTGGAGCATTGTCCTGTGCACTGGAAGGGTGCAGGTTCGATCCCTAGTCAGGGCACCTACAGGAGGCAAATGGTCGATGTTTCTCACATCGATGTGTCTCTCTCTTCCTCTCTCTCTAAAATCAATAAACATATCCTTGGGTGAGGATAATAAAAACCCACACACTTCTCATTCTCTTACAGTTCTGGAGGTCAGACGTCCTAAGTCAGTTTCACTGGGCTCAAACCAAAGTGTGGGCAGAGCCACACTCCTCCTGAAGTCTCTAAGGAAGCATCCATTTCTTGCGTCTTCCGGCTTCTGGGGGCTGCTGGCTATTCCTTGCCTCGTGGCCCCATCACTCCAGATCTCTGCCTCCATGGTCACATTGACTCCTCCTCTCCTGTCTGTAATCAAATCTCCCTCTGCCTCTGTCTGATAAGGACACAGATGATTGCATTTAGGGGCCATCTGGATAATCTAGGATAATCTCCTACCTGAAGATCCTTAACTTAATCATATATACAAAGGCCTTTTTTCCCCACATAAGGTAACATTCACAGGTCCCAGGATTAGGATCTGGATATTTTTGGAGACCATATTCAGCCTACCACATGGGGATAAAAATCCTAACACTTAGCTTTTCAGTTTCCTAACAGCAAGATAATAGCTCTCATTTTCTTTTATATTCATTCATCACATTACCTATTCACACATAAGAGTTTCATAGAAAAGCTCATTGATTAAATGAGCAAACATACAAAAACTAATGAAGGTGTTATAGTACCTACCATACATGTATCAGACCTGTGAAAAATGTTTTTTTCTATACTTTGCTTGTTGATTCTCTTTCTTTTTCCTTTCCATCATTCTTCCATTTCATCTTTCTCTGTTTTATCAGCATCCATCAATTTCCTTCTCCCTCCCTCCCTTTCCACCTTCCTTCTGTCCTTACAGCTACAGATCTCTTAGTCTATTGGATAGACGGATGGAAATAAGGCATACCTGGTTGTACTGGTGATTTTCTCAGCTAATTTAGATTATTGGCATATCCAGTTAGGGGAATGTAAATTAATGCTGCAGTCAGACAACTGTATTAGTTATGAAAAATTCAGTCAGCTACCTAGAAGTGTTCATACTTTTGAAGGTTTACCTGAGTACAAAAAACCTCTCCAGATGATTGTTTAAAATTTTTATTCGTCAGGATGTTGGCCAAATAGCTTTTGGTTTGCCCTTGTGAATTCCTCATTGATGATGATGAATAGAACAATTTCTGAAACTCAAATTAAAAGTAAACAGAGTAGGGCTTCTCATGTGTAACCAATGAGTTGTGACCAATTATGATATCAGGACATTTGTGTCCTTCAATGTTTCCAGGTGCAGTCGTTAGTGTGAGGTCAGGAGGTAGCAATAAAATCAGGGTATTAGTATTAAATATTACTGATTTCAGTGAGTGCACTCTGTCCAGTTCTAAATTATCCATGCTACCTGGGGAGGCAGGAGGCATGAAGGAATGAAAACAAGATAATAGTAATAATGAAAAATACAGAGGATATTGCTTTGAACATGCTCTACCATTTAACCAGAGCTAAAAGAAGAGTAGAATGGGCCAAGTTATCTATTCTTTCCTTTGGAAATTCTGGGAGAGATTTTAGCAAGCACAGTACTGGTTACACCAAGAGTTCCAGAGGGATGTGTGGGCAATGGGGCAGCCCTTCTGCCATTTTCCCTGTCTGCAACTGGAATCTTTTACTTATTGAGGGTACTGGCGTGTTTGTTATGTGTCATCTCAATATATAGAAGGGGCACTTCTTTAAGGTTAGTTTAGATCTCTGTTCTAACATGGATTCTAGTTATGCTGGTTCCAGTGACTTCTGGGTGTCCCTGTCCCTACCAGGACCTCTGACAAGATGAGGAGCTCTGTTGGTTCCCGCTGTTAGTTCCATTAGATGAGGGGAGGCAGGGTATTTGATCTCCCGAGGGTATCTAAAAGTTCAGTCAATGCCGCTGTAAACGCAAATTCTGATATGCCACCCATTTTCATTGTAAAGTTTTGAATCTATGATTAGATGTCACAAGTTTACTTTTGAATCCTGAATTGATTTTCATATTCCTGAGCAGTGTATCGGGGCCCCAGGTTAAGCTTGAATTTCCAAGATCTCATCTAGATTTTATGTTTTTGTGAATGTGTTAGGTATTCTCTATCCAAAGTCCACTCTCTTATCATGATTTAACCAAATATCTCTTGAAGACTTATCCAATCTCTCATGATGGAGATTAGTTTTCTTCTCTAATGGCCACTTTGTTCTACCATTTAACTGATAATTAGTATAAAGGACCTTCTTGGAGTAGCTCTTATTTTATTGCAGTAAGCTATTCTCTCTTTTATTATTATTTTCAGTGTTTTACATTTGTGTATCAGGCTGCATTTGTATGTCAATGTCCAGAAAAATGGAGAATATTATCTTGTCAGAGGCTGGACCTGGGGTATTATGTTTAGTTTGGGGCCCTTTCTGAGGGACATTGATAAACTAGATCATGTGCAAAGGATGACGACATGTACCAGGAGGGCACAGAGTTGGGCAACTATGATGGAAAAAGAGCCATTGAAAGATCTGAGACTGTTGAGCCCAGAGGAGCAGCACCTAAAGTGTGTTCCCAGGGAGCTGCATTTCCCCAACAGTTCCTATGTTGCCTTTTTATATTACCGTTTGTTTGATGCTTCATCTTTCATATTAGACTTTTAGCTCTGGGGTGTCAAGAATGATTTCTGTTTTGTCTACTGCAGTGTTTCCAGTAAGTATCACAATGCCTGGAGCAAAATAGATGCTTAATGGAAATTTATTAAATGAGCGAAGGAATGGATAAAATTTCTACTGAGCTCTAAACTTGTGTGATGTTAATAGGGTGGCATTGTGAGAACTCAGATTTCTGTGAGCAAATGGGTATGGAAAGTGCTTGGTACGGTGCTGTTAGATGGGTTTCCTTCCTGCTGGAATCCTCAGAGCTTTAAAAAAAATAAAAAGTGTATTTTCAGGACCAGAGTAGAATATGCTAGCCCTGGCTGGTGTGGCTCAGTGGATCGAGCATTGGCCTGCAAACCAAAGGGTCGTCGGTTTGATTCCCAGTCAGAGCACATGCGGGGGTTGCAGGCCAGGTCCCCAGTTGGGGGTGCATAAGAGGCAACCACACACTGATGTTTCTCTCCCTCACTTCCTCCCTCCCTTCCCCTCTGTCTAAAAATAAATGAATAAAATCTCTCTCTCTCTTTTTTTAAGAATATGCTCTATTTTCTAAGTGTATTTCACCGTGGAATGTTCTCCCCTACCCCCACCAATGAAACATCCTACGGCAAAGGTGCCAATAAAAAGGACAGAGAATATGATAGGGGACTTTAAATACTTTAACAGCTATTATTTGTAGAGGAAGACACAAAAAGGATTGGCGAGTAAAAATTGTTAAGGGTGTTATTCTTTAACTTAGTATAAAGACCCTGTTAAAATCAAAGCTGTACAAAAATGAGTAGATGGGCTCCAAGGTAATATATTATCTCTCTCTGTTTAAGCAGCTTTGAGCAGAATCTGAATTCTCCTGAGGAGAGCTGCAGGAGTTGAATTATCTGTCACCTAGAAGATTGCGTTAGGTCCTTCAAAGCCAAAGGTGTTTGCAAGTTCCTTGCCAAGAAGACATTGTTATCTTTTCAACACCCATATCCCCTCACCCAGTACTTTGTTTCTAGTAGACATTTAACAAGCATGTGCCTTTTATTTTTTTGGTCTGTATGTTCTTACAGAATTTAAGCCATTGTAATGCACACTTGGGGTATAACAGAAAACTTCTGTATGCAAACTAGTTTTCTTATAATTAGAAAAGAAACATTAATAAGGAGGCTGTCTTGTGGAAATACACTGAAATGGCAGAAATGTACAATTTAATGGTGTGGTATAATTGCTGATGCTATCTTGCTGTATTTCTTGCTCCACAACCCCAAATTCAGAATCCCCACTCCATTTTCCTGGTGGACTTTTACTCATAATAAATGAGTTGTAATCATTTGGATGACTTTGTTGTGAAGTTTGAAAGCATAGTGAATGACTCAGGCATCATAAGCTAATTATCTTCAACTGTTCGATTGAATTTTGAGGGATATTCTTTTATCTGGCTCTTGCTGTTTATGTGTTTCTGGGACTTCGCTTGCTATCTCCCCAAACAATAGCATGTTGAGAAGCTAGGACGTAAACAGAGGTTGAATTCTTTGGTGTTAAAATTAGGCTAGTGCTGTGTTTCTTAGATTTTTTGTATTACTCTTCTTACTTCAGGTTTTCCCCTCTGTTTGCTGTTGCTACCTGTGTGTAGCCACCAACTAAATTTTATTAAATTTTCCGGAGATGGTTTTTATTACATGCTTGCAAATAACCAAAAACGAACACGATGTGTTTGGATGAAGAACCTGGATATTAAGGGTATAAACGAATGAGAGCCTAGCGCAGAGCTGTGCAAGAGACACAGAAAGTAAGCTACACATGTAATTTTAAAATTTCTAGTAGCCACATTAAAAAATATTTATAAAACGGATGAGGTTAATTCTAATAATATATTTAATTTAACTCAATATATCCAATATAGTGTTATTTCAACATACAATCATAATAATTATTAATGATGTTACATTCCTTTTTTAAAAAAATGAAAACAGGGAAAGCAATGGGGAAAAATGTGGGACAACTGTAATTGAACAACAATGAAAAATCTTATCAAATAAAAAAATAAAAATGGAGCCTTCAAAATGCAGCATGTTTTATACTTATAGCGTATGTCAATTCTTAACTTTTCATTAGAGATAATAGATCTCTGTTTAGACTTCATACAACATACAGTTAAAAAAAGGAGTGTAATGAGGGGGGAGTGGGGACAACTATAACTGAACAATAAGGAAATGTAGATTTACTTACCTAAGTTGTTCCAAGTCATTAAAAAAATTTTCAATAACCAAATGGACACCAAAAATAGTTAAATTCATTCCCTCAGTCACATTACCCATATTTCAAAGGCTACCCTATTGGACGCCACAGGGTTAGGATCTCGCTTCTAATGGATCCTCTGACAAGGGGAAAACCTAGACCCTTCTATGAACTCAGGTTCATCCCCTGCACCCTACGCCCGACTGCTTTACTGTGCACCTCAGGATCCAGCCAGGAAAACGGAATACCTTGTAAACTCATAACACAGGTGTTAGGGGGCTGAAAGAGCAAAAGGGGAACACTGGTGTAATAACAGGAAACACCTAACACCCTTAGAACTAAGGGAAAATAAAGGAAAGATGTAGAATCATCAGAAACCAGGAGCTTGGAATGTAAGGCCCACATAAGTGGTGTTCAGATTTCTGCTGCTCTAACTGCGAGGGAGCCCGGGGAAGCTGGTCTGGGAGTGACACAAGACGCTGAGCCCTGGAGCCCACCGCCCCAGCTAGAAGTGGCCCTGACGGGAACCAGACAAATAGGAAGGAAGTCCTTTTTACTTCTTCTTACCTTCCAGTTTCATTCTCTGCCTCAGGTCGTCAGCACCTGATAGGAAGCCAGTTTGCAGAGTGCATCTTCAGAAGGGTAGACTTAGAGTGGAGGGTAAAAGCAGGTAAATAATTGGCTTACACAGGTTGAAATGCTCACCTTTCCTGTTGTACAGGCAGCCCTTAACTTAACCTGGGTGGCTTCTTCAGTTCAACCAGGGGCCCTTGCCGTGGTGTTGCCATTGCATTTGACGGTTCCCGATTAGAGCC
Source organism: Mormoops blainvillei (assembly GCA_004026545.1). Taxonomy (NCBI): domain Eukaryota; kingdom Metazoa; phylum Chordata; class Mammalia; order Chiroptera; family Mormoopidae; genus Mormoops; species Mormoops blainvillei. The sequence continues at coordinate 22,493 of PVJD01009813.1, forward strand.
CTTTGGGAAGAAGACTTCCTGGGTTCGTCTGAGTTTTGAAAGCAGCTCTAGCTTTCAACTGGATTGTTTCAAACTGCCTTGGTGTTGATAAATGGGCCTCAACGAGGGGTTATTTTATTCTGCCAGACCTTGTATAGCTAATTCTACTTTTAGTGGCAGTTTTACTTTGCAAATGGTATCGGATGCCTGCTCAGTATGACCCCTGGCCTCTGCGGGTTTTGCTGCATCTTCCTACAAATGGGCACAAAGGGGATTATCAGTCTTCAGTGGTCCTTTTTATGGGAGAGGGGAATCACATTTCCTACTCTTCAAAAATGAGTTTGCTAAGTGAACACAGTCATGTCTTTATCCCTGAAGTTGGCCTGGTACAGAGTATCCTAAGGAGGTTTTCAATGTATCTCCCATTCTCAAAGGGTAAGAGCCTAATGCGGTTGCACTTTTCTTTGAAAGAAAGATAAATGCAGGGAAGTGGTCTAATGGAGGCTGCGTAACTATGCAAAATACTATGGGCGAGCAAATTACAAGGAAGCACCTGTCTGTATGCCTCAACTCGAAGGCCCCGTTTCCCCATTCACATTCCAAGGCAAGTGGGATTATTTCTGTAAGAAAGATAAATTTGTAGAATTAATGCTGCATATGTTTGAACTCTTTCCAGAACAATGTATTCATCAATGCTTAAAACATTTTGAAAGCTCAGTGTAATAGGAGGCACATTAGCCATTTCCTGGCAGTGTGATGTGTTTGTGTTTGGGTTACAGTTCAGTTCTTGGCTTCCTCATCACACAGCAGTTGGAACGAATCTTTGAATTAGCATGAAATGACACGGTTTATTTTGTTTCGTCGATTTGGTCTTTCCAAAGCTGGTGCTCATTTCTCCTGAGCCTGTTGTGAACAGTCAACTCTGATAGGCTGTAGAGGAAGAAAGCAGAAATCCTGGTGGTAGCTTTGACACTGGGCTTCTCATTAAGTGAGAAAATGGCCAATTCCCCTGCTACCCTCCCTTTCTGCCACAAAACAAAAATCAAGCCATGGCAAGAATCCACACCGAAGAATAAATGCTCATTAAAGGGAATCCTTTGTATTTGATTTTAGTAGTTCCCCTCCCCCAACTCAGTTCATAAAGGTAGAAAAACAAAATTGGGTTCTTTACATTTTCTGGCTTTGCCTATGATTTTACCAACTAAAACCCACATACATGAATTAAAATACTCCCCTTTGGGATGTAGAGCTAATAAAGACATAAATTACCAGGAAGTTAATGAATGCAGACCCTTTAGTATTTGACACCCGAGCCTTTACTCTTTAATTTGGAATCCTCATAACACTCAGAATCCCTTCCTTCAAGCAAGTCCCTGGCAGATGTTTTATTGTTTCTGTTGTTTCTCCTCTGGGGCTGTACATTAGGTTAAAATATCACAAATAGTTGCTATTATAGTGTGAGTCACAGAAGCTATAATTCTTTGTGACAGCCAAAGGAAATGTGACATATTTAGGAAACCGTGTCACTGATGCTAACACTCAGATCTTCAGGCAAATGTTTAATGACTGGCTCAGCAAACTGCACAAACTTTGCTATCTATCGAACAAAAGGTTACTCCCAGGGAACTATAAATATTCAAGAGAAAGTCTCTAGACCATGATGGGCTCTGTTTCCTCTCTTCACCTCCTAATCTGTAATTGTAAGATGTATATCATTTTTGTGACAGATCAGATAGATCTTCTTTCTCTTCTGTTCGTGTTTTTATATCTAGTTATGTTATTTCCTGCCAACATCCATGACATTGGACTAAGCAATCTTTCATGTTTTAATCTGATGTTAGCATAGGAATTTGAGTCCTTCAAAACACTTTACGATGTGGTCACTGGGAATAGGGTCGGTGTTGCTAGGATTACTCAGTTACTTGCTAGTGACCTCATGGCCAAGTCATTCATTTCTATATCCAGCAAATTATAAATTCCCCAAATGAATTTTCTACTATATAAAACATACACATGTTATATTATCTATCTAACTCAGTTTCTCAAACTTGGCATTGTTGACATATTGGGCTGGATAATTCCTTGTTATGGGGGCTGTCCTATGCATTGCAGGATGTTTAGCAGCATCCCTGGGATCCACCCCTTAGACACCAGTAGCACCCATCAACTGTGATAGCCAAGAATGTCTCCAGGACAGGTATTGCCAAGTGTTCCCAGGAGGGCAAAATCATCCCTAGGTGAAAACCACCGGTTGAACTCTATGTCCCTCCCTACTTCCCTTTCCAGTCTCCAAACTAATGATTTCAAGTAAATACATGTAATTCCTCATCCCCTCTTACAGGTCAAATGTACAATTCTCAATACTGTTTAAAAAGATCTCACATCCATATTCATGTTTTCCTGCATGAAAGTCCCATGGGCTATTATCTGGGGTACTGACCACATTCTGTGGACACCTCTTCCAGACTGAGTCACAGCATTTAGACATAGCTGGTGACTGATATTTTTTTAAAAATTAAAAGAATTCAATATTCCTTTGCAGATCACACCTCATTTACAACTCTCATGTTATTTCGTTTGCCATTTTCTTTCTTCAATTTTTTAAATAATAAAAAAGTCACTAGGGAAGTAAAAAGATAAAAATTAAAATGACCCAAATACTACCATCCAGAAATAATTATTAACAATGCAGTTACTTTTCTCCCAGTATTTTTCTGTGAATTTTATTTAGTGCTTTAAAAAATTTAATGTCATATCATAAATATTTTCCTTATGAAAAAAATTTATAAGCATTGCCTTTGTGGCTTCTCTTGTGGAAAATGACTACAGCCTAATAATTTAAGTAAGATATTGCGTGTAAGACCAGCATGGCAGGAAGAAAGAAGGAAAGGAAGCTCAGAAGCTGACAGCCAGACCATCACCACCACCCAGCTCCCTGACTCTTCAAACTTTCAGGCTTTTTTTTCCTACCCAAGTGCAACATAAAACTTTATCCAAGGTCGCTCTACGACAGGCAGGGGAGGTGGGGCCGGGCAGGTGAGAAGACAGTCACATGAGGAAGATGAGACCTTTCATACTCAGCAGGAGAAAGGAAGGGGGACCTTGTAATAAAAAGTTAGTCAGCTTAGAGTAGGTTGTATACAAAGGGTGCCAGATGAGTATTTGAAAGTGGTCTCAGAGGTTTGGTTATAAAACATTTCAGACTTCTGGCCAAGATGGAGGCATAGATAGATACATTTTCCCTCCTTGGGCAACCAAAAGAAGGAAAACAACAAATTAAAAACAAAAAACACCCAGAACTGCCAGAAAATCAAACTGTATGGAAGTCCATCAACCAAGGAGTTAAAGAAGAAACATTCATTCAGACTGGTAGGAGGGGCAGAGACAGAGACCGGAAGCCGTGGCAGAGGGGATGTGGCAAGGTGAGGGCTGGTAGAGCGGGCAGGCAAGATGGCAGCTGGTGTCACATTTGCATGCAGATACACCAGGAGGAGCAACAGGGGAGTGAGACAGACTGTGCAACCCAGGGTTCCAGTGTGGGAAAAGAAAGCCTCAAAACCTCTGGCTGTAAAAATCTGTTGGGGTTGTGCTGGTAGGAGAAACTCCCAGCCTCACAGGAGATTTCTTTGCAGGAGCCCTCAGGATCCTAGAAGGTACACAAACCCACCCACCCAGGAACCAGCACCAAAAGGGCCCAACTTGCTTGTGGGTAGTGGGGGAAATGAATGAAAGCCCCCCTGAGAGCTGACTAAGCAGCATTGTTCACTCTCGGACCCCTCCCCCACATACAGAGCTAGAAAGCAATGCATGGGTTGCTCTGCCCTGGTGAATACCTAAGGCTCTGCCCCTTACAATGTAATAGGCATGCCAGAAACAAAAAAAACATGGCAGATCAAAGCTCCAAAAACAGAACTGAGTGATGAAGAAATAGCCAACCTAACAGATGCAGAGTTCAAAACACTGGTAATCTGGATGCTCACAGAACTGGTGGAGTATGGTCACAAAAGGGAGGAAAAAGTGAAGGCTAAGCAAAGTGAAATAAAGAAAAATACACAGGGAACAGAAACCGGGACTCAAAGCAATGATTTGGAGCAGAAGGAAGAAATAAATATTCGACTAGAACAGAATGAAGAAAGAAGAATTCAAAGAAACGAGGAGGCTGAGGAACCTCTGGGACAACTTTAAATGCTCCAACGTCTGAATCGTAAGGGTGCCAGAAGGAGAAGAGGAAGAGCAAGACATTGAAAAATTATTTGAAAAAATAATGAAGGAGAACTTCTCCAATCTGGCAAAAGAAACAGATTTCCAGGAAGTCCAGGAAACTCAGGAGTCTCAAACAAGTTGGACCCAAGGAAGCACACACCAAGGCACATCATAATTACATTATCCAAGATTAAAGATAAGGAGAGAATCTTAAAAGCTGCAAGAGAAAAGGAGAGTTACTTACAAAGGAGTTCCCATAAGACTATTGGCTGATTTCTCAAAAGAAGCCTTACAGGCAAGAAGGGGCTGGAAAGAAGTATTCAAAGTCATGAAAGACAAGGACCTACATCCAAGAATACTCTGTCCAGCAAAGTTATCATTTAGAATGGAAGGGCAGATAAGGTGCTTCCCAGATAAAGGAGTTTATCATCACCAGGCCCTTATTATATGAATTGTTAAAGGGACCTGTCTAAGAAAAAGAAGATTATAAAAACTAGGAACAGTGAAATGACAACAAACTCACAACTATCAACAACTGAACCTAAAAAAACAACAAAAACAAACTAAGCAAACAACAAAAACAGGAACAGGATCCAGAAATGGAGATCACCTGTAGGGTTATCAGTGGGGAGAGGAGGGAAGAATGAGGGAAAAGGTACAGGAAATAAGAAGCATAATTGGTAGGTACAAAATGGGGTGAGGTTAAGAATAGTATAGAAAATGAAGAAGCCAAAGAACTTATATCTATGACCCATGGACATGAACTAAGGTGGGCGGTATGCTGGTGGGAAGGGGGGTGCAGGGTGGAGAGGAGTAAAGGGGAGAAAAAAAATTAAAAATAAATAAATAAATAAAATATATCAAAGATGGCTTTTGTTTTCTTCTCTCTAAGTACTTACGAGGAGCAGCACTGATTTATTATGAAGGGGCTGGTTTCTTTTTCATTGTGTATTGTTCTATTTTGTGGAATGGCTCATTTTACTTTTTCTACTTTTATATAATGGATCCATTGATTCAACCACTGCTGTGGATCCCCTGTCAAACGTAAGGCTCTGTGCTGGGTGCCGGGGCAGAAGTGTGAGCACCGAAGACGAGGTCCCAGCTCTCTCGGAACTCAGGGGGCACCCAGGGGACTGGACAATGCCCAAGTAAAGAAATGAGTGAATGTGATTTGTTCATGTGGAAGAATGTGTCTTTGTAGATTTTAATTTTGATAGGATATTGGCTTTTTACTATCTCTGCCCAGTTCTTCCTTGTCTTAGATCACTCCCCTTTCCTGATGTTTTCTCTAGTTTTATAGGTGCAATGTGTCTGGGTGAGAAAAAAGGTCAGATATTATTTTGATATTTGTTTTAGAAATTACTGCAGAGGGAATCAGATCCCAGAGTTCTCTTCTTTTGTATTCACCTTTTGAATTGTGGAATTTTTTCATGGGCCTCATGTCTCTACTCACTCTTACCAGGAAGTGTATGATTGTTCTCTTGTTGGCTTTTTAAAATCACTTTTAAATTCTGTTCTATTTTACTTACATATTTAATAGAATTTATATATTTTATATAGTTATATATTTTATCTTTTTAATTTATATATAATAAAGTTCACCAGTTTTAAGGTATGATTTGATGAGTTTTGACAAATATATATGATTGTGTAACCACAACTGCACTCGTGATATGAAACATGCTCATTATTTCAAAAATTTCCCTTGTGTACCTTTTCAGTAAATCCCTTCTCCCTCCACCTGGCAACCTATGGTCTGCTTATTGTCCTTATGAGTTTGCTTTACCTAGAAATGTATGCAAATAGAATCATTCAATATATAGCCTCATGCGTCTAGTTTCTTTCACTCAGGCTAATTCATCTGGGATTTATTCATGGTGTTGTGCAGAGCAGTAGCTTGTTTCTTTTTGTTGCTGAGTAGTATTCTAGTGCATGAATGGGCAGCGATTTGTTTATCTATTCACCAGTTAATGGCATTTAGCGTTTCCAGTTATTGGCTATTATAAATAAAGCTACTATGAACATTTGGATACAAGTCTTCGTATGAAAATATATTTTCATTTCTCTCAGGTTACTGAAGCAAAATAATGGCCCCCAAAGATACCCATCCCCTAATCCTAGAACCTGTTAATATGTTTCATAACATGGCTTTTAAGGTTGCCAATGGAATTAAAGTTGCTAATGACTGACCTTAAATTGGGGACTCTAATCTGGATTTTCCAGGTGGGCTCAATCTAATCACATAAGTTATTAAAAGGGGATGATTTTTTTCTGGCCGTTATATAGAACCACAGAGATGGCAGTTTGAAAAGGACTTGAGCTACCATGACTAGAAAGGGCAAAGAATACAGAAGCTAGAAAAGGCAAGAACAGAGATTTTTCTTTAGAAACCCCAGAAAGAAACACAGCCCTGCTAACACCTTGATTTTAGCCTAGTAAGATCTGTGCTGAACTTGTGACCTATGAAACTGACCAGGAATAACTCCGGGTTGTTTTCAGCCACTAAATCTGTGATAATTTGTAACAGCAGTCACATGAGACCAATATATGGTCAAATAGCTAGGAATTGGATTTCCAGGTCACATGATAAGTGTATGTTTAACTTTATAAGAAACTATCTTAGTGACCTTTTAAGTAGGATTAAGCTAAACATGGATTGATGAACATTTCTTTACCAATGATTTTTTTTTTTTGTAAATACTTCTAGATTCAGAATGTAAAGAACAAATAAAAACAGGAGACAACCACTCATAGGTTTAGCAGCTGCGGGGACTGGGGAGTCAGCTGAACGGGCGCCATAGCCAAGAGGTTTTCAAGAGCATGAACATGGACAGCATTTCCAGAGAAAGGTTTCAATGCCCGTTCCTTTGACGGGTGAGCTCAACTGCTACAGAGGCCAGAGCAAGCCAGTGTTAAGCTTCTGCATTGTCCTTCTCCTTGCTTTTGAGGTCACCCTCACTTCACCCGGACTTTTCCTCGTGTTGGGGTCTGAAGTGTACATCAGTGCCTACTGCCACTTCTTTTCTTTTTTTAAAAAAATTGTTGTTCAAGTACAGTTGTCTCCATTTTCCTCCCACCACTTCCCCCGCCCCACTCCCCCCGACAGCCCACCCTCAATCCTACCCCCGTTTGGCTTTGCCCATGGGTCCTTTCTACATATTCCTTGACGACACTTCCCCTACTTTCCCCCTGTTCTCCCCCTCCCCCATCTGGTTACTGTCAGTTTGTTCTTTATTTCAGTGTCTCTGGTTATATTTTGCTTGCTTGTTTGTTTTGTTGATTAGGTTCCACTTATAGGTGAGATCATATGGTATCTGTCTTTCAGTGCCTGGTTTATTTCACTTGGCATAATGCTCTGTAGTTCCATCCATGATGTGGCAAAGGGTAGGAGTTCCTTCTTTCTTTCTGCTGAGTAGTAGTCCATTGTATAAAGGTACCATTGTGTTTTGATCCATTCATTTACTGCTAGGCACTTAGGTTGCTTCCAGCACTTGGCTATTATAATTGTGCTGCTATGAACATTGGGGTGCCACTTATTTTCCAATCACTCTCTCCAAGGGCTACTAACAGCGGTGGTCCTTTTTACCAGTTTACACCACAGGGACTGCACTGAATTGAAATTCATCCAGATCCTGGTACACATAGGACAACCGTGCCTGGTTTGCAATGGGGTGAAGACTTTTCTCTCTCAACATTCTCTGATGATTTCTGTGGGAATTTCAAAAAATACTGGTGTTAAATAAAAATGATTTATGACACTTGTTAAAGATGGTAGGGAAGACCATTCAAGAAGGACCACTGCAATGGGGCTTTGCAGCGGGAGAGAGATCAGGCTCAACTCCAAATGCAACAAAGATTAAGCTGGGATTTATAGACAAGAAGCTGGGTGGGGGGCAGTGGATGGAAAATTACTAAGAGGAGACATCAGGGGTAGGGGAGGATTCTGGGTAAACCAAGTTGACAGGCAGGCTGCCAGGGCAACGAGACTGAGGTTGGGGGATGAGGAAATAGATCAGATAGAGAGAATGGGGGATTTTCGCTAAGCTGACCTGGCAGGATTCCCGGCTAAGCAGGCCGGGGACAGAGCCCAAGGTCAAGGCCTAGTTGAGAAGAAGGGTCAGAGGAGCCTGATGCCGGTCAATAAGAGAGCCTTTGTCTTTGGGTGTCTTTGCTCAAACTGCCACCTCGGTGGTATTTTAGAAATGCAGTGTCACATCTTAAAGGGATTTTTGGAAAGGATACTTTTTAGTCGTTAATTTAAAAAAACCTGAAAGACATGTTTTTTTAATAGTCAATGTAAAGGAAAATATGATCAAGAAAATACATATTAGCTAAGCTAAAATGAAAACAGTATCTACTACTTCTAATTCAAGCATATGAATTGTATAAGAAAATTCATTACAGAGTTGATATTAATTAGTTCCTATCTAAAAGACAAAGCCCCATGATTTAAGAATTTTGCTCACCTGATTCTCTACTTTAAAGGAAAAAAAGTTGTTCTCAAATTTTACAAGAGGCTTTATTTCTGCACCATGAGTAAACAGAAGAGCCAGGTTTGGGAAGGGCCTGTACGTGTTGTGTTCCTGAAAAGGTGTCAGGGCGGCCAGAATTAGCTCTGTGGATACCCTACCTGCTTTGCAATGTTGCCTGTAATGCAGACAGGCTTTTGAAGTGTGTCAATGGTCATTATCATTGTTTTGTCTTATTTTCTGAATTATGTGTGGCAGTAACATCCAGATGGACTCTGTTCCTCTGGTTTCGTTTCTGGAGCACTGATGTATTTGCTAACCTGTGTTGTGGGCGTGTTATCTTGCATAAGCAGCACATGCTGCACTGCCTAAAGGGACGGCGGGCTGGGCCGTGGCCATGCACGAAGCATGGCAGAGTTCCAATAGCCCATCTGTGGACAGGCTTCACGCTCTCGAGTATCTGACTATTTTCACACCTAATAAATCACCAGTGGGAGAGTCACATCACATAAATCTTTCAGTGGTTGCCTGATGCTTTTAGGAGAATGACCACAATCTTGTTTTTTATTTTTTTAAAATATTTATTTATTTCTCTATAATCCTCACCTGAGGACACATTTCATTGATTTTAGAGAGAGAAACATTGATTGTTTGCCTCCCGGGTGTGCCCTGACTGGATATGGGACCCACAAGCTAGGCGTGCGCTGACCGGGGGATCCACCCCGCAGTCTTTGGGCATATTAGGTGATGCTCCAACCAAGTGAACCACCCAGCCAGGGCAAATGACCACGGTTTTCGCCCTAGCCTGCAACGCTCTCTGTATGTTAGGGTGGTGACTACTAATACTGTCTTTTCCTTCAATGGAGAATTTTAGAAATACTTCCTTTACCTGTCTTTTCACAACCATCCCTGAGATCTTCTCCATTCGCGTTAGCCATCTAGCCAACTTCTAAACTGACAGCCCAATAAGGTCCCGTGGGCCTTTTGACTGGCTTTCAAAGACGTTGAAGAGAAATAACATTTGTGTATATTGGAGAGTTTTTTTAGCCCATTATGCCTATCTTCCAAAACACCTCTTACAGTAAAATAAACAGTGTTCCTTAACCCCTACATTTTTTCAGCCCTTACTGGAGACTTCAACTGAGTTTGGTGGGCATCAAGGCTAGATTTCAGTGGTGACATGCAGGAGTGTCAATGTGGCCCTGTGCTCTGCTCTCCGTACTTCGTGTTCAAACCCAGCAAATACTGAAGTGCAGTTACATTCCTCTCTGCAGAATGCAGTCAATTAGTGATCAAATATTCTGATTATATGCGGTAGACTGTCCTTTTCCTTTAACTTTCAAGAGATATTAAACATTTTCCAAAGTTTCTAAAATATAAATTAACTAACAGGATGACTAGTGATAATTGAGTTCATGGGTTCTGAGCCAGATAAGAACCACAAATTTTTCAGTGCTTTTATGTTAATTAAGTTATTTTCCCATTAGGGTTGCTTGCTATTTACAAAGACTTATCAATGTACCGTGCTCTCCGTCCCCGCCCCTCCTTTTAGAGGCCTGGAACTTGAATCCTCTCTTAATAAATCAATTCTAGGCCCTGAAACAGTCTTTGTTTTTTATTATTTTAAAATGCTGAACTCTTCTGAAATAAACTGGCAGATAATCCTATTTGATAGTATCTTATTTTTTGAACTGCACATGTTATTTGGACATAAAAAAGCAAAGCACATTAAAAAACCAGACAAAAATCTATTTCTTTATCACAAGTTTCTTGGGGAAATTTATCTAACATTACCTTTGCTTTTTAGTATGCTTGCTGTAATCCCTTCGTTTTCTTTTCACACTTGTCTCGCCTTCATCCTGGAACAGCACTCCTCCCATGATTATATTTCTGAGATCCTCTGAGAGCTCCAACTCAGTTGTGTAGAACATGTGCTGCTGGAAGATTTCACTGAAACATAGAAAGAATGAGGAATTCTGTTTCTTAAAATTCCCTTTAGTATATAACATTTTTGGTGAGTTTCTGACATCTTTATTTAAACTTTTCTCAAACATAGACTTATTTCATTTTCATTTCTATGTGTGACATCTTTAGCTGTAATTTTCAATTGGGGTTTTTATATAAGGGAGGATGCATAACTTTGTGGTTTCTGTTTTCCTTATTATTTGAAAAATTATAGCTCTTTTAGAGGTAGTGTGCAATAACTGATGTCTGTTCTAAATATCTGCTTCAACAATGTGAAATAATATTAGGAATGTTGTCGGCATGGGTAATCTCCCGCCCTGTGTCTAACACACATACACCTGCGCCCAGTCAAGAGGACTGCTAAAGGGAGAACAAAGACAGATCTCTGCAGCCAGACTCAAATGTTCTTAATCTGCAGATAATATTGACGAGACAAAACCCATACCACTCATTCATTCAGCTCTGTGTTCATAAGCCTCCAGATTTTTATAAGAATGGGACTTGTCCCAATGATACACTTGGGAAGAATGTTGTCAGAAACTGCTTGAACCAGAGACAAGGTCATTATGTGAGGTGAACATTATTGCTATAAAAATGTTTACCCTGGGGTTAGCCTGAGAAACTTGTACAATATAGTTTCTAAGCCACTCGTCTGGATTATGAGAGATGCCTCACGAGGAAGAGCCAAGTGAAGAGGCACCAGCTAGAGACTGGAGTGACTGTGCAGGAAGTGGTCAGACAGTAGACCACCAGAGCCACTGGGGATGCCAATATAAAATAGGTTTTATTTGGGAAAACTTATAAGCCAAGAAGTAGCAGAGTACACACGACCCCTCAAAATCTCATTATCCAATAGTTTATACTCGACATGGGTGGACTGCATGTACCATGGCCGATGTTCCATACGGAAGAACTCTGGACCTATCTATGATGCTGAACAGATGGGAGGGGCTAGAGGAGCAGGTTACACCTATGCTCTGATGAAACCTCCGAGGCTCCCGATCAAGGAAGCAGCTTTGTTTTAAAGAGCAGTCTGGAACCCGGGGACTTCTATCAGCATATTCTTCTCTTGAGGTAACTTGTATCTGTTGAACCAGCTCTCTCCTAACCACCAAATCCAAGGAGCAAATGAAACTCTAGGTTCATCTGGGTTTTCTCTCCTCTGAGTGACGGCTAATGAAATGTTAGGACACAGATTCTTGGGACAGGAAAGAAGAGACAGAATTAGGGTACCAAGGAAACAATACAGGGTCAATGAACCTAGGGATGTTGATAAAACCATAAAGAATCAAAAAGACTCTCTCACACCAATACAGGAGAGAATGTACGTGTTTGTGTGTACATAATCATAAGCCCACAGACATGTTCCATGAAAAATATAAAGAAAGTATATGACATTACTTTTATCAGCTAACTTTCAAAACTTTAGATTCATAGCTGAGAAAATCAATAAATCATATTAAAAAAAAAGAAATAGGGCATATTGACAACACCAAATTCTGGTGAGGATGTGGAGCAGCAGGGCCTCTCACACATTGCTGGTGGGAGTGCAAAACAGTGCAGCCATTTTGGAAGATAGTTGAGTGGTTTCTTTTTTTTAAAGCCTATTTTATTGATTATGCTATTATGGTTGTCTCATTTTTTTCTCCCTTTCCCCTTTCTGCCCCGCAACCCCCCTTCCACCAGTAATCCCACCCCCGCACTTAGTTCATGTCCATGGGTCGTACATATGAGTTCTTTGGCTTCTCCATTTTGTATATTATTCTTAGCATCTCCCTGCCTATTTTATACCTGCCATTTATGCTTCTTATTCCCTGTACCTTTTCCCCCATTCTCCACCCCACCATGAATAACCCTCCATGTGATCTCCTTTTCTGTGATTCTGTTCCTGTTTTAGCAGTTTGCTTAGTTCATTTTTGTTTTTTTAGTTTCAGTTGTTGATAGTTGTGAGTTTGTTGTCATTTTACTGTTAATAGTTTTGATCTTCTTCTTTTTCTTAGATAAGTCCCTTTAACACTTCAATAATAAGGGCTTGGTGATGATGAACTCCTTTAATTTTACCTTATCTGGGAAGCACTTTATCTGCCCTTCCATTCTAAATGACAGCTTTGCCAGATAGAGTAATCTTAGATGTAGGTCCTTGTCTTTCATGACTTTGAATACTTCTTTCCAGCCCCTTTTTGCCTGTAAGGTTTCTTTTGAGAAATCAACTGGTAGTCTTATGGGGAACTCCTTTGTAGGTAACTGTCTCTTTTTCCCTTGCTACTTTTAAGATTCTCTCCTTATCTTTACTCTTGGGGGTGGGGGTAAATGTAATTATGATGTGCCTTGGTGTGTGCTTCCTAGGGTCCAACTTGTTTGGGACTCTCTGAGCTTCCTGGACTTCCTGGAAGTCTATTTCCTTTTTCAGATTGGGGAAGTTCTCCTTCATTATTTTTTCAAATAAGTTTTCAATGTCTTGCTCTTCCTCTTCTCCTTCTGGCACCCCTATGATTCAGATGTTGGAACGTTTAAAGTTGTCCCAGAGTTTTCTAAGTCCCTCCTCATTTTTTGAATTCTTGTTTCTTCATTCTGTTCTGGTTGTGTGTTTATTTCTTCCTTCTGCTCTAAATCATTGATTTGAATCTCAGTTTCCTTCCTTCACTATTGGTTCACTATATATTTTATTTCATTTTACATAGCCTTCACTTTTTCCTCTATTTTGCAACCATATTCAACTATTTCTGTGAGTACCCTGATTACCAGTGTTTCGAACTCTGCATCTGATAGGTTCGCTATCTCTTTGTCACTTTACAAATATCTTTGTCTATGATATTATAACCGGACCACTGATGTTGCTGTCTGTAGGGAAAGGATCAGAGAGGGACAGTGCTGCTTGCTCAGCTCTGGGCCAGCTTTCACTCACTTCCCCCCGTTACCCACAAGCAAATTGGACCTTTTTGGTACTGATTCCTAGGCGGGTGGGTTTGTGTTTGTTCTAGGACCCTGTGGGTGTCTCCAGTGAGCACTCTTGTGAGGCTGGGAGTTTTTCCCATTGCCGCAACACCCACAGGTTTTTATGGCTAGAGGTTTTGAGGCTTTCTTTTTGCACGCTGGAACCCTGGGTTGCGAGGTCTGTCTTGCTCCCCTGTTGTTCCTCCTGGTTTATCCCCATGCAAATGTGGGACTGCCAGGTGCTCTCTCACCTCCCCAGTCCTCCAGCCACCACCATGCCTCAAGACCTCTTTGCTGCTCATCTCTGCCACTCCTACCAGCCTGGGTGAATGTTTTTTCTTTGGTTGGCCTTGGTTGTCGGACTTCCATAAAGTTAAATTTTCTGGCAGTTCTGGTTGTTTTTGTTTTTAAATTTGTTGTTGTCTTTCTTTGGATTGTGCAAGGAGGCAAAGTGTATCTACCTATACCTCCATCTTGGCCGGAAGTCCAGTTTAGTGATTTCTTAGAAAACTTTTAACATTTCTCCCAGCAATTACTCTTCTTGTTATTTACCCAAAGGACTTAAAAAATTATAGATCTGGATAGCAGCTTTATTCATAATTGCAAAACTTGGAAGGAAAGAAGTCTTTTAGTAGGTGGATGGATAAATAAACTGCAGTACATTCAGACAATGTAATATTATTCAGTGCTATAAAGAAATGAGCTATTAAGTTATGACAAGGCATAGAGGAACCTTAAATGCAGATTACTAAGTCAAAGAAGCCAATCAGAAAAGGCTACATACTGTATGATTCCAATTACATGACATCCTAGAAAAAGTAAATCTATGCAGGCAGTAAAAAGATCAGTGGTTGCTGAGGGAGGTGGTGGTATCAAGGAGGGGGTATGAAAGGTAGAGAACAGGGTTTTTAGGGCAGTGAAAAGTCTGTATGACAGCACAATGCAGGACACATCATTATACATTTGTCTAAACATGTAGTGTACAGCACCAAGAGTGAAGTATAATGTAAATTGGGGACTTTGAGTGACTGTGATATGTCTGTGTTGGGATAGGGGATATATGGGAAATCTCTGGACCTTCCTCTCTATTTTTTGTAAACCTAAAACTACTCTAAAAAACCTTTAAAATAAAGGGAAAATGTGTATAAAAATACGTATATAATAAAAACAAAAAATAGAGTGGGAAGAGAGTATGATTTTTAATAAAGTTATAAATTGAAATAAATGCAATGGATAACCATATTCCACTACTCTTACCTCCAGAGAAACACATTCACAGAGTTTAACCTAGATTCTACCCAGGGCACAAGTGACACAGAAAAACTGTTCAGAGAAGCATGTTGGGATCCCTTACAGAACATGGGGAAACTCTTCTTTCTTTACTTTACTGTTTCTTAAAATGGAGTTTGTCATGATGTCTGCAGAACTTGAAAGAAGACAAATGCCCTGGTTTCATTTCTGACATGCCAGCAAACACTCAAAGAGCAGCAGAGTCCATTCTGCAGCAGTGGGAAGAGCTGATACGGCCTCTGTCCCGGCAGAGACTTTGGAAACAGAGCTGATACCTCTATGCATTAGCTGCAGCCTTTTGGAGGGCAGTTGGAGGCTCTGGTGGAAACTCTGCTGCATTTTAGTTTCCCCATCACAGCAGTAGCCCATGCTTTTTATAATTTCTTTTATTTGCCTGTGCTGTACTTTTGAGGAAAAGAAGTAAAAGCTCCAAAGGCAAAAAAAATAAAAAATAAAAAAAAGTAAAATGAACTATCAAAAAGTAGGTGTGGGTTGGAAAAAGGGAATGAAAGGGACAGGAGGCAGGTGCTGCATTCTTTAGTCTCCTGGTTTACTGTTCTTCCTCTGTGGAACCACAAAGAGAAAAATGTATTAGGTTTTTGAATGCCGAGGTATATTGTCTGACAAAGGACTTGCCAGTTAGAGAACCAATTAAATTTCAGCTCCTACAGCTCACAAGGATATAAAAATAAAATCTTAGATGGCTTTTGAAATGTTGAATATATTCTCTTCCTAAAAGAAGAGAATTGAAATGGACTTTTCCTCTTTTCTAAAAGAAAAAAATGAGCAACAGTTTGGAGCTTTGATACTTTTCTTTTGGAATATGCCCCAAGGTGTGTGATTTTGTCATGTATGTATATGTGTGCACACACATGTACCCTGTGCATATTTGCATACATTGGTGCAGAAGTGGTTTACTGTAGAGTTAGTGCAGACATTTTCTTCTTCCAAGCAAGTCATTATTTCCTCTCTTCCATGGTTAGATAGATGATTTGAACAGCTTGGAAAGGCAAGGGCAAGAAAAGCTTTGATTTATCTGCTACTGAACTGATTTAGACAAATGCGGGATGATGATACATCACTGAATTAGGACGAGCAGGACAATAATGAGAACCTAAAGTGGGTGACAAGTGCACACTAAAATCCATATTACCACTAAACGAGCAGGCCTGCATGTGTACCCTGTGCCTTATTTTATTTGATAGAGTGGTACTTGTCATGTTTCAGAATAGTTTAATGACTGCTTTAGATCTGTAATTAGCAGGGCTCTCATGTGCTCACGAGATGCTGGCATTGGTGAGGGTGAATTATTCAATAAATATGATACAGAAATGCAGACCCTATACTGGGAACCATACTGGAAAAGAGTCAGAGAACATGGGCAAATAACAATCTGGTTGTAGCAAATTTTAAAGCTATACCATCATTATAGTATGGAAGAGATCTAATAAAAAATGTCCCATGTACCTTCAAAATGAAAATCAAAGGAAACTGAAACAGTCAAGGGACAAGAGTTGCTCTCTCCTTAAATTCGGTCATATAGATTGAGTCAGACAGTTAGGTAGTCTATTTTGCTTGGGCATTTATTCTTTAAGAATTCCTCTAGATGATCTGATTTAGAAGTGTGTTCCCAAGGTAAGTCAAACGGAGGATTTCCCAAATGTATTGAACAAAGAAAACAGGGTTACAATGAACCCCAAAGGCAACTGTGAAGTGGTGGAAGGGTGTCATTAAAGGACCAAACATGGGGCTTAAGGGTGAGTTGGATGGAGGCTGAGAGGACTTTGAGCAGTCAGCCCCAGCCCCACCTGCATTATCATTTCATCGATGGCTCCAGAAAAGTCTTCTTTTTGTTTGCATTTGATAGCAAGATGCCTTTCTATTTCTTCCCCTGCCTATTAAGTCAATGTTCAGTTTTTGCTCTATAGGCCTTAAGGTCAAGCTTTTCCAACATTTATTTTTTTCTGATGCATTGAGTTCAATATGAATGATAAAGATTTCAGTCCATTTATTAATATGTCTTCCCATGTTATTTATCATACCTTTGATCTGTGTTTGTCACCTGTTTTCTTCTTGTGCTTAGTGTCACTCTCAGATCGACCAAGCTGTTGGAATCCAGCAAGGTACTGTTAGTTATATAGCTGAAATGAATTTTTAAAGAATAAAAAGAGACACAAAGGCCATACGTATAAAGAACTCTATGCAAATGACCTTATACAATTACACTTGAAACTAATAAACCAGAAAGTTGGTAAATATTATTATTCCTCAAGCCATTTATAGCAATTACCTAATGTTGTGTGAATATTACTTCAGTTTCTCATACAGTACCTTCATAGTTTTCCTACTTACAAAAGAGTCATTGTTCAATGCGCTTTTGGGTCAGCTTTGATATTTACAAAATACACATGCCTCTGGTTGTTACCGATGGGTTCCATTGTGTCTAAATAAGCTGGTTGCATTTGCCCTGGTGCTTGCAGATGACTAGCTGAAGCTTTGTTTTAGAGGCCTGTGTAGCACAATGATATTTTTAGTGAAGTGACCTAAAATGTGACATTTAAACTTTGAATAAGACTTTCGCTTCATCAAGGTTCACAGTCAGGGCTGACCCAAAGCAATATTGTGAAATAGGTAACTTCTTAACCTTTTTCCTTTTTAGAGTCAAATGGCTCCCTGGCAGCTTCTTGGTCCCTAATGGGTCATTCTGTGTGGTGGCTCTTTCCTTTCACTGTCCCATTTATTTCCAACTCAAAACTACATTTAACTTCAGGCATCCTTGCGACTCACTACTAACCTGATAAATTTATGCTAAATTCTTAATCCTTTATCAAAGGGTTAAACATCAATTATCTTGCTCTTGCAGATCATTGCATATTTTAGCCAATGCCTTGCATGTCCAAATCCAAAACAGCAAATAGTGGTGGAGATTATAGTTCTTGTGGATACATAGCTACTTGGGGCCTGCTGCAAAGCTTTCCAGACTTTATGCTGAAAACAGGATTTGTAAATCCAACTTTTAAAAATACAGTGTGACCTATTTTATTATTCTGTTTAAATGATCAAAAAATGATAGCATGCTTTTCATGTATAATGTTTTTTTCTCCACATTTTTGTATTAAATATTGTAATAGAATGGGTAGTGATACAGCCAAATGGTAAATGATTTAAACATACAAGAGAGTGTAAAGTGAAAAGCAGAATCTCCTTGTCTCTCCACTCCTGTCCCCAGTCTTGGTCCCCAGAGGCAACTGTAGTGGGCAGATTTGGTTTTTAGTGTTTCTGCAGGTTCTCATTGTATGTTGAAATTAGGCTCTTATGTCTTCCTCCCTCCCTCATTCCCTCCCTCCTTTCCTTCATTCCTTCCTTCCTTGGTTGTCAAATGATCTTCAATTGAAATATTTTCCTTTGTAGTTCTTAACTATCTAGGCATTCTGCTGCACCATTGCTGATGCTGTCTATGATATTATAAAAGGTGGCCATCAAGACTGCAGCCCACAGACTGGGCAGTCCCCAGGATCTCTTTAATGGTTCCAGGCAGTTCTCTAGCTAAAGACTGGAGCTGTATTTGCTGGACGATGTTGACGCTCTCATCAAAAGTGGTATTTCCACTGTGCTTAATGTTTTTTTACTTCTTTCTGTCTTGTGGAAGTTCTTTGAGGGCTTTGATGATCAGGGCAGAGGCAGAAGGCACTACCTCGGTCTGGGCCTGTCTGTTCTAATGGTCAGTTTCACTGTAATCCTCAGAACCTTCCAATCACTGGTTGCTTTAGCAGTGTCATCACCAACCTTTTTAGGAGACAGACTCAGGGAGTTGACCTTGGGTGCCAGGGCAGATGTGACTTCCCACCTGTGCACCTCAGGTATCTGACTTTGACCTTACTGGGGTCAAACTTCAGTGGCATGGTGGAGGTGGCCGATGTTGGATGAACCTGGATTTTGGACCCAGGAAAGCTGCACCTAAGCCTCCCTCGAGCCAAAAGCCAAAAGAGTTAGGTATTTTGAAAGTCTGGTTCCTCCATTATTTTTAGGATTCGTTTTGTTCTTTTTGTTCATCTTGGTCTTTGTTTTTCTATTCTGGATTTTCTTGGGTGTTGGATGTGCTTTCATGGTTCATTCATTTTCAAGAGTGTAGAGCTGTATTGGTGAGTACCTGATATATCAGGTAGCTGATATGTATGGCTCTACAGGCAGAAGGGCTCTTTGCTGAACAGGTCTGACTGCAGTCTGTGTAGTTGTGGGGCCATATCAGATGTCCTTGGGGATTACCTGAACATGGCAACTTGACTCTGGAAATGCAGAACTTTTAGTCTGCCCTTCCTTTTTCATTGTTCCCCTCTGTGTCTCTCCTGAAGGTCTGGGTTCACCTCAAACATTCTCTCTTGGCAGATCACATACTTTTTGCTGAGTTTAGTTCTTGGGTTTCTAGAGTTCAGTTTTGAGGGCAAAATCCTTCCTCGGTTTCATTTTGTTACTAATGAATTAATTCTGTCACATAATAGTTTTCTGTGTAATTTCATGGGGGTACGGAGAAAGAGAGTCAAAAGATGAGTGAGCCACCCTGCTGACTGCACTTCACTGGCCCAGTGGGCATCGTGTCTGAAGCAAAGCGACCTCTGCAGTATACTGACACCCTCCTCCTCGTAACGAAAGGTGCCTGAGGAGTAGGTGTCAGAGAAGTGTGTACTGTAGTAGAGCATAGAGCAGTCTATGTTTTGCATTGCAAGAAGTAAATTCATCTGGAAAGTTTAATTTTTCTCTCCATAACCAGGAAAGAGACTCAAGAGTAATATGAAGTTAATTGTAGACAGTAAAAACTTAAAAAAAAATCAGAATCGAAGTCAGTGAATTTTGATTCATCCAGACACATATTCAAAAAAAGACATGGATTAACCAACAAGAGATAATGAAAGAAAGTGAGTGCCAAGATGAAGTGGCTATAGCTGCCTTATCTGAGGAACAGATGTCTGAGGCGTTTAGCCTCAGGAGAAGAGACTAAGCAGAGATGCGACAGCTGTCTCCAATTTTTTTAAGGGTTATTATTTCAAAGAATGAGTTGTTCTGTATTATATTGCCATAAGCAATGACTTTGTCTTAAGATGAGAAAAATATTTTTTTCCAGAAAAATACTTTCCGGAATTACACCCAAGCACCTTCCACAGACTTCCCTACTCCACTTTCCCTCTGAGGCACCCCCAGTTGAACCCCAGGAACCCGTGAACATAGTTTGATACATCAGTGCTATAGGGGATAGGGCAAGGATTGACAGATAGAAATTTCCTCAAGACAGTCTGTACCACCCTTCAGAGAATACATTTACAGTGGTGTGTCTCTCTTCATTATTCTATAACAGCCCCACTAGCATTTAAACTCACACTTCTAAAAGAAAACATTTGAATGCCTACCCTTTAGGAGACACTGTGAAATGTACTTCCTTACCTCTATGTTTCACTCCTGCTTGCTCCTACCTCCTTAAAATTGTGTTTTTTCCTGAGAATCCCTAAGGAATGTTTCATATGTTCCCATGTATCTCGGGGTTTAATTCATCTTCCCCTGACGGTCTTCCTCCAGCGAGTTTGCCATGTCTGCCAGACATACCACCGTGTCCGATGCTGCTTCTGGCCGCCACTGCTAGGTCCGCCTGGCACCTCCTCCACAGCGGGCGCCCATGCCTCTTCTGTGAGAATCACTTTCTCACACGGCTGCTACTGCAGAATCACGTCTCTTCCCAGGTGACTTCCAGACTCAACACCTTCTAGCCGGGTACCACTGTCTCCCACTAGATTCCTCCAGGTGCCAAAGCAGTGCCACAAAGCAAATGGGGAGAGAATGTTTGTCCTCATGTTATACCTGGTTAGAGACTCATGAACCTGGGCTACTTCTGCCCCAGCATTATAAAGATATTTAGTGATACTGAGTTGTTAGTTTTTATTTCAGCCACGCTTTCTTTAGAGAACTTAGATAAGAAACCAAAAAGGACAGACACATCCAAGGCATTCAGGGCAGGACACTCAGAACCACCCCTCCCTTCTGATTAGCATGACTTTTTATTTATTTATTTTTTTAACTGAGTTAAGACTCTTATCCTTGCCTCTGTTTTATGATAAACTTTCTGAGAAGCTTCTCAAGTCTTTGTACAAATACATAGTGGACCCTGTTGGTTTGCCAGATATCTCCAGATATTTGAATACCTCATATAAAGTTTCTACTACCTAATTGTAAAAGGAATACATTTAAAAATATACTCAGTATCTCATCACACTTGATACTACAGAGTATACTGAGAGGGGGAGACTAAGAATGAAATCATGAGAGAGGGAGATTTATTTTAACACACATAATTTTGCATCGCAAATGATTTTCTTTGGAACACTGACTGGGTGGTTGTGTAGTTCTGTGTTTGCTCTGGATTTCAGGTGATAGAATGATTACTTATGAGCATTCTGACACTGTATCAAGAATACCCAAATACTGATGCCAGGGTGTAATTCCGGTGTGAATATACATGTGGCTTCAATGTGGCAATCACTGAGAGACTGAATTTCACTAACAAAATTCTGATTATATGGGAATTACATTCCCCACATAAATAAAAAAGGGAAGTCTTGTAATTTCACATGGGTTTAAAAATTATTTCAGGCATTTAGGTTGTATTTCCTTACAAAGAATTTTTTCTAAATAGTAGTTAGAAGGGTTCACTCTTCCTGGCTTTGGGAGTACCTGCCAGGCCAGTATAGCATCTCCCCCGCCAACCGCCTCACTGTGGCTCGCAACCAGAGGCAGCTGATTCACACAGTATTTCCTCAAACAACTTTCTCTCACAGTCCTAACACTTACTCAAGTTATTCACTCTGTTCAAGAAAATATTCTTTGTCACATAATCGACTGCCTGCAACGGAGGGTGGGCCCTGCCCACTGGGTGAACAAATGTGGTGGGGTTGATGAGGTATGTTTGGGAGAGCTGAGAGAGAACAAAATTGCTCTGCATGAAGCAGAGGGAGAGACCAAGAGGAAAAACTCAGGAGAGACAAAGGAGAGAAAGATTTGAAAGGAAATGGGAGTGGAGAGCCGCAACTGAGATGAAATCAAGTCACCTGGAGGTGGGAAGCCTTACTAGGAAGTATTGTTATTAGGACTTTTGGATCAAGGCTGAAGCTTTGGGTTAAGGACTCTGACCACGCTCTATCATCTTAGGCGGTTCGGGCTGCTGTAACAAAGTCACATGATAGAAAGAGAGGCACAGAGCTCTGAGGGGTCTCTTGGGTAAGGGAACTAATATTCATGAGGGCTCCACCCCAATGACCTAGCCATCTTCCGGAGGTCCTACCTCCTAGTGCCACCACTTTAAGGGTTAGGGTTTCAACACATGGCTGAACGCAATCCTTCAGTCCATTGCATTAGTTCTTTTCCACTGGTAAGGTGACCTCTTTGTGTCCACCACTGACACTGTGCACAACAAAAGACAGAAGAAAAGAGCTTACAAGAGCCATCAGGCTCACCTCCCACTACCTTCCCATCCTCAGTTCCCTCGCTTTACCTTGCCTCCTAACCTTCCTCTCCTCCCTTCAATCTCTTCCCTGCCTGACTGCAATGTGATACTGAACTTTTTTTTTTTTTACATTTTGTTCTTTGTGACATCCTTAGCATTTTTAAATGAATAAATGAATGGGTATAAATGGCTGATAGAAAAAAATGTGAAGGAAAAGCTGATAGGATTTGTTGACTCAATTAGAAAAATGGGTTAAAGGCTCAACATGAAACCTTAGATACTTAGGAAAATGATGATAGCACTAACAGAAATAGTAATTTCAGGGAAAGCAACTTATTAGAGATGGTAGGGAGTACAAAATTGAGGCATTCACCTTTTAAAGCTGAATCTGAGAATTATTGCAAATCTTTTGCAAAGGGTTTCGGTGATCATCCAGCATCAGCTTTTAATTGATTATCTGGATAAATGAACTATCCATTTGGGTGGGTGTTTTGGCCCTCTCATGATAGATGCAACAGACTTTGCGATGTGTGACTTGCTTGTCTCAGGCTGACACTCCCATCCCCAGATTTTTACCTCTGCATCATACTCATTACTTTCCAAACCCCTGCAGGTGGCTGAGCGGAGCAGTCAGAAATGTTTACACAGAGAACTCTTCATTACCTCTGACAGACGTATTTCAGCCTCACAGCTTCCAAGCCTGGCTCCTGGAAAGCTGCCCGGCATTGTTGCCAGATATCATTACCATGGAAACCACAGACCACCCCACTAGGGTGAGGCAAACGAAAGGGAAAGCAGTGTAAAAACAGATTTGTTTTTAGGCTCTGGTCCCTCTGATTTCACACCTGGCAGGACCTTATATATGTATGTCCTTCTGGGGGTACTGGGTAAAGCAAACCAGTAGAGTTGGGATTATTAGCGACTTTGAGGAGCAGAATAACCGGAGGAAATCCCACTCAGAGAAGGAGGATCACAAATTACTCTCTGAAGCATAATCATGTTTTTCTTGTTTCCTCTCAATGTAGAGCTACCATGGCTAGCACTTCTTCAGAAAAGAATGGTATTTATTTCATTTGACATTGAAAAGATTACTTCAGTGAAAATGGCTTTTCTGTCCCAGGTGTTAACCACACCAAAATTACCTTGGTCCTTTAGACTGAGGGTGGAGGGCAGCACTGACAATGGGCATTGCTGAGTGCGAGGAATTTGTTTCTCACCTTGAGGCCAGTGGAAGCATCAGCATTACATTATGCCCTGGAGCTGGGCTGCGGTGACAGCAGGTTCAGTGTCTGTGTTAGGGTTCGCGGAGCTGGGACCCAGAGACTGTGCATATGACCCTATGTAAATTGTATCTATCAAATATTGTGAGCGTGAAAAATGGAAAACTAAGTATTGTTAGTCATTCAGAGCAAATTTTGTTTTCTAATTTACTCATTTTTTTTTAAAGGTGGGTTCGAGGAGTGACTAACTAGAATTGTACAACTTTAATATTGAAGCTTTGGTTGAAGCATTTAAAAAGCTGATTTTTCTCAGTGTTATTAAGGGTCTTTATAAGGACTCAGGGGACTACGTAAATCGTTACTGAGCCATTACTCTGGGGTGGGATTAAAATAATTGTCTGCTAGCCTACCCATTCCCTCTGCCTCTTGTGTGTGTGTTAGGCACCCTCTCCAGCCCCCAGCCAGTGGCACGGTGCTCCGCCGGCCACGTTCCCCGGGCTCGTACGTCCGGACCACGGTATGTATATCAGCCGGCTTCCGGCTCTCATCTGTCACTTAGAAGGAAACGATGGGGAGTCTATGCCAAAGTTCCAGATGGGTTAGAGATGGTCGGGAGTACAAAATTGAGGAATTCAACTTTTAAAGCTGAATCTGAGAATTCTGAGGTTGGTCAGTAACATCAGTCATTCTTTGGCTAATTTACCGGTTTTTAACCTCCCCACCCCACTCTCGTGACCACTTTTATGCTTATTATCACAATCAAAGGTGAAACCTCCCCGAGGAAAGGAATTCCCAATCATGCTATTTCTTGCCTTTTTCTGTCCCCATTCAAAGTCTCATTTTGCCCCTGTCTTCATCACTGCAGCCTGGTCAGGAGATAGTGCCAACATGGGGGAGGTGTACTGATATCAGAGGGCACCATGGACTGTTTGGATGAATCCCAGGGATGGGGGCTTCTGGAGTCTTGACTTTTCCAGGCTTGGAGTTGACAGCAGGGTCCCAGGCTTGGCACTAAAGGTTTGCTAGGGTCAGAAGGAAGGATGTGTGTTTTCCTGGCATCCCTTTATGCTTTCAGACCATCGTTCTTCATCTTTCATGGCCCTCTGACACTGTTTAAACTAGAATTCTTTGTCATTCAGAACTTCGTCCGCATGCCTCCAAGCGTCCCCACATCCGCCTGAGGGATAGGGCACTTTCCCTGCGGTCTGCCCCTTCTCTCTAGCCCATGCCATTGTCCCAGGGGACCTCCACTCCTTTTTGATGAACTTTTGACCACTGATTATCTCACTTCCTCAGAATAATTGCTTCTGAAAACTTCCATCTCTTTCTCAGATTGATGAGTAAGTTTCACCGCAAGTGGCTACACCCTGAACCTTGTCACATATAAAACTGCTCGATATTTGAAATTTTCAATCCTGAAATCCCTTTTCTGCTTTCTTTTCCCCACGGACGCCAGCTCTTTATCCTCACTTGACATTCCTTCCCACAAGCCCTTGCTATTCTCTCAAGGTCTCCTGCCTTCCTCCCTGTCTGCACCCATCTGCACCCATGAAGAATCACTCGCACAACACGCCCTCCCGTGTCCCCAGTTCCAACGACCCTTTGACTTTCGGCAGCTTTTCTCATCGGGCACTCAGCGTAGATCTCCCATCTGTTGGTTGGTTTGTTACCCTTCCGTGTTCAGGGCTACAGAATGTGTTGGAGAAAATCATATAACAGTGGTACCTGTTTAAATGACAAGCTATTGTTTTCAAACTCAGGTGGTCTATCATGCCGCCTTCCTCTGCACTCTTTCCCTCCCTTGCCTTATTCCTCCCTCATCCTCTCTCGCCTGGACTTTCACAGTCTCCTCACCATCCTCCTTTAATCTGGAGTCTCCACTTCTGATATTTTTTTTTCTGGACATACCTTTCCATAATACAAATTGGATCACTCACTTCCCTGTTTAAAAATACCTAAGAGCAACCCAGAACCTAAAATAGTAAGTAGAAAGTTTTTGGGGTTACAGTTAAGAATCGGGACCCTTCACTGTATGGCCCCGACCTACTTGTCTAGTCTTAGCCCTCCACATTTCCAACAGCCCCCCCGTGTGCTCTCCCCACCCTCCCCACCACGCTAAACCAGGCTCCAGTTTTCCCCAAGTGTACTCTGTACACTTGCCGCAGACTTGCCGTTCTGTAGAGGGAATCAAGGCTGATACCAGAGATGAAATGCTAATTGCCCTGACTTATGATGTAAATGCTTCTCTCCCACCTCTGTAAGCCCCTTAGCGCCAAATCTATACTACACCTCCCAATACCCTCCCCCACTTAGCCCAGCATAAAAGGAATGCGGGGCTATTGTTCTGGGCTCAGAATTTGGAGTTTGTCTCCTCTGGGCCCGTGCATGTAAATAAAGATCTTGCTCCTGACCCCTCAGTGTCTGGTCATTTCATTCTTCCGTAAGTTTCTCCTTCCTGGAGTCAAAGCTTCCTTTTTTTCTCCTTATCTGTGCCATTTGTGTTTTCTAACTTCCCATTCAAGTGCTGCTTCTCCTGAAAAGTCTGCTCAGTACATCTCTGCTCCCTGGTAAGAGAATAGTTTCTTCCTTTGAGTGTGCATGCAACTATATGTGCTGCTAGAACTGTGCTTATTACACTTGTTATGTCTGTTTAGTACTTGGCATGTTTCCTGCTCCGCTGTGCGTTTCTTGAGCTGCTGGACGGTGTATTTGTCATCTTTGTATTCCTGAGGGTTTATCAGCATGGTTGGTATATGGGAGCTGCTTGATAAATATTTATTGACTAAGTGATAAATAGATGTATAATACCTTTTAGCCAATGGAGAAGGTAGCAGTACTTAAGAACATGGCTCTTGACTTCACAATACTAATATAACAGAGAATCTAGATTCACTTGTAATATTCCTAAGAATATAAGGCAGACTGTGACATAGTGAAAGGAACAGTACAGACAATGAAAGAGTCCAGGAGGAACTCAGAGGGAGGGAAGGTGTCTTAGTCGGCTTGGGCTGCTATAACAAAATATTACAGGCTGGGGGAATTAAACAACAAAGATTGATCCCTCACAATTCTGGAGGCTGAGAGCCTGAGATCAGGGTGTCAGCATGGTTGGGTTCTGGTGAGGGTCCTCTTCCTGGCACATGGCTGCCTTCTCGTTGTGTTCTCACATGGTAGAGGGAGGGAAAGAAGAAGCTCCCTGATATCTCTTCTGATAAGGGCACTAATCCCATCATGAGGACCCCACCCTCATGACCTCATCTAATGTTCATTACCTCCCAAAGGCCCCATCTGCAGATACTATCACATTGAGACTTAGGGCTTCGACATAAGATTTTTGGGAACACCATTCAGTCCATAGCAGAAGGCAGGTTTCTGGCGCTGCAGATTTGGGAACAAAGGCCTGCCCACGTAGCGCCCTCCATTTCGGACAGTTCCCATGAAAGACAGCCTCTCCTGCTATCTCATTTCCCAGAATTGTGTGAAGAAAGATGATAGCTTCTGTGGATCTCCCAGAGGAGGAGTTTCATTAACTGAAGCTTCCATCTCACTTCTCAAGGAATGCCCATTCTCCCGTCCCTTTTAGATTGGAATGTGAGCTGTGAGACACAATATGTAAAGGAACTAAACAGATGGGCTGCATCTTAATGGCTCTTGGATTTTTCTTTTTTAAATTTAGCAGTTTCCCCCTTCACACTTAGGAAGGGAGAAATTGAGGCTTGTGCCAATAGCTGGGTGAAATGTAGAGAAATGTCTCCATCCACACAATCAGTCGTCTCTATTGCTAACTCTCAAAAATAGAACCAGGGTGGTCACGCAAGGGAAAGGGGCCGATGTCTGTCGTTGGAACCACATTCCTACTGAGTAGCCTCCTCCTTTCTCTCTTGTCCATCTGTATCTACCATTCACTTAATTTTTCTACAACGCTCCCTTGGGCCATTCCTGCGCTAAGTCTTTCATTTGCGATGGTAACAAGGCTCATTTTAGTTTTTTTCTGATTACGAAAGTAATAATTATTATTTCCAGAAAATTTGGAAACTGTGGAAGAGCATGAAGAAAAATAAAAATGACTTACTTTTCTATCTCCTGTGGTAGCTGGCATTATCCTTTGCTGCATTCCTTGGAGCCTTCTACCTCTGAGGGTACAGCTGTGTGCTTTGTTTTCTGAAAATAAAGTGGGGGTCAAGGTCTGTACACTACAGTGTATTCTGCTTTCAGACTCTTTCAAAGGGCTCCCCAGTGTCCACAGAAAAAGGAACCCCTCCTTGGTGCACATGCAAAGCCTTCGTGGCTGTCTCCAACATGCTTTCCTGGCCTTATGCCAACTCTCTTCCACAGCCAGATGGGTTGAGCGGTTCGGACCTTCCTGTGCTGCATCACTAGCTCTGTTACGCTCACACTGAGTGCTCTTCCTATTCTGCCCTCTTCCCTGAGACTGGTCATTTTTCAAGCCTAACCACAGAGCACCTCCTTCCTGAGGTTTCCATGGGCACTCGGCCGTCGCTGACTTTCTCCCTTCCAAATTGTTGCGGAGAGCTCCCTCTGCCTTGCGCACTTGTCCCCCAGATGGCTCAGTCTTCACAACTTTGCAGGCTTTGCTCCTCAGTGTGAACTTCCTGAGCTTCGCGACTCCATTTCTACCCCAACCGCCCCATTTCTCCTTTCCTGCTTTATTTATTTATTTGGAGCACTTACCACTTACCTGGGTGTTTGACATGTTTTGACTTTTTATTTAAAAAAAAATCGATCGATGGTCTTCTTGTTATTGCAAAAGTGTAAGCTACACGAAAGCAGTTTTTTTTTCTTTTGTTTTGTTCACGGCTGCATCCATGTTATAGGTGCTCCATAAATAAAGAGAAAGATGAAAGAGGTTTGTATTTATCATGTGGAACTCAGGATAAACCTCTGTATTTTTTTTTATAAACACGCACATTACCTCCCATTAAGAATGTGTGTACAGCATGTTATGAAGAATGTGAACTTCTCTAAGGCAAGGACCTTTTTCTATTTTTTATTTATCTGTTGTCTTGTAAGTCTTTCATAGAGTATCTTATGTATACAAGGAATTCTAGAGTGTACACTTCTTAAGAACTGGGATCTTTGTTTCTGTCACTGATGCACACCAACCAAGCCCCAGAATGACGCTTGCCATGTAGTAGAGGCACTCAAAACTGCTTGCAAAGTGACTGTGCCTAAGGAATGAATTGATATTGTTTATATAAAGGCTTTTCCCTCATTGATTTCAAACATCTCCAGAAAGGAACTCTGTGCTTAAATTCCATTATAAAATCATTCTCTTCCGTCTTTCCTAGTGCAAATACTCTGAGTTTCTGGTTTCAATGGGAATATGGCAAGAGCAGAGGGGTTGAGCTGTTTGGACCCCCCTGGGACCCATCACTAGTTCCATTACTGCTCACCCAGAATGCCCTTCTTATTCTGCCCGCTTCCCATTTCTTTTTCTCTCGCAAACAGCCTAGAACAACAAGAAGGACAGAAAAAGAAATCCTGTAAACTAAATTTTCAGTGAAACTAGGAGTCAGAAAAAATTCCACAAATTCCACAAATTCCACATTAAGAATACATTTTACCGAAGATAGAGCCAGATGTGACACCTAAGCAGAAACTTACAGCAATAACACACTGTTAAATAAGAAAAGGAAAGCTCAAAAGAATTATCTATAGTGTGCTACCTTTCCTGCAAGAAAAGAGTGGCTGGACGTGAGAATAAGAATATACACAGGTATTTAACTTGCCAAAGAAAAATCAGAAAAAGAAACCAGAAAATCGACTGGTTACATAAAGGTGGGAGGAAATGGGATGGAAAGAAGAGACCACGCGAAGAGGGTAGCTGACGCTTTGTGAGTGTATCATTTTGCACAGATCTGACGCTTAGAATCACAGTAACAGTTCACACACCTAAGGAGTAACAAAACAATAAAGCCAATTTTTTTTTGGGGGGGTGGGAACTCAAAATGGAATACAAGTATTAACAAGCAAAACAAATAGTATATTGCAAATGAATAACATATCAGCCCTGAGGTGCAAAGACAAAAAAGTACTAACCAAAGTAACTGTGGAAAACAGTGAACTCTGAGACCAATGCAGAAAGAACTATGCATGCATGGTACAGTGTCTAGTAAAAATAGGTAGATTCCCTGTCCCCAGGGTGTGGTCTAGCAAGTATGAAGCTCTTTTATGCATATTCTAGAACTGAATAAATGAGTAAATCGATGGTAGATAATGAAAGTTGGGGTTCTTTTTGTTGGAAGAAGGAGGTTATAAATTTTAAAAAGAGAAGGCTAAAATAAGCTCTGTGTTGTTAGGTTGGAATCAGTATGAACTCATGGTTTTAATTATGCATACAGATAGATAAATACATAAATATAGATATGTGTGGGTACGTTAGAACACACACACACATTTCCTAGCAGAGAGGACCAAGAATCACGGACTTCTAGCTCCCTGATCTTGGTTTCCAAATACCATTATCCAATAAAAAGAGCCAGGGGTCCTCGGGGGGAGCGGTGGATTCTGGGGCTAATGAAGGCAGAGTGCAAGTTGAACCTGGAAAGTCTTGTGGTGCCAGCTAGTAAGGAAATTCTTAAAAAAAAAAGGGGGGATGGTGGTGGTGCTTGTTAAAAAAAAACACAACACACACATACACACACACACACACACACACACACGTCAACCTAAAGGAACTTCTAATGACCCAAACTTAAAGAGTTTAGCTACACAATGAATAATAACCGTATGAGGTCTCAATCCATCAAAACAAAAAGCCATGAGTCTACGAGTCATGATTTATAATTAATAGAATAACTACTGATATGGCGCAACTCTTCACTCTTCCCATCCTGAGCAACGGTCTTCTATCTCCCATGACACGCTTTATCATTTATTTATTATTTATCATCATATAGTCATCGTTTTTTTGTTTCATCTCTGTATTTCCCCATGGAGTACCATCTGGCATTTTTCACATTGTAGATGCTCAATAATTATTTATTACTGAACAAGAGAGGGATTTCTGAGCTCGGACTGGCAGAGGAAATAATAGGGAGCTTCTTTGCTTCAGGTATTTTCACATCTCTCTCTCTCCCCCCGCCCCCTGCTCTCCTTCTCTTTTTTTCAACCTGGAACAGTGGTCTCCTTATAAAAATTCAGAAAGCCAAGTGCATTTTCTCATGCGTCATATCTGGGGTAGGAAGAGTGAAGAGTAAAGTTAAACCATGAAAGGTCAATGAACTTTCAGTGAATGATCAAAATTAGAAACTCTCTCATTTTAAGGGGTTGATGTTTCCCCTGCCGATGCCACTGACACAAACAATACCTGCCAAATATGTACTGTCTCATTTAGAAATCTTACCGCTGATTTTAAAACATAGCATGAGGGATTTGTTTACCATTCTTTGCCCTCCGCTGGGTTAGCTGATGTGATGAGCTGCCTCATACCACCAGGCCTGGCTTGGACTCCACGGGGCTGTGGATGATCAGAGCCACTCTATCTCTGCAAATCACACAAACATCGATACAAAAACTCTCAAAACTGTGTTTTCCGAAGTCTCTTGTCTCCCAGCGTTCCTTTTTCATCTTTCCCTCATCAGATAGGAGTGAATATACCAGGTGCCACCTCTGGAGGGACTTCTGCAAACACCATTCAAATACCTACCACCAGAGAGCCTCCTTTCTGAGGGGGCCATGTGAAGCCAACATCTGGAGCTGTGTGATACGTAAAATCACCTTTGAAACCAGACAGTGGAAGATTCCTCAGGCTTCTTGGCTGGCGCAGGCCATTAGGTATTGATTGGCTGGACGACTTTGAGTTTACCGGTTTCAGATGCTATTGGGTTTTATAAATGTGACTTTGAAAAAATTTTTACACAACTTCAAGGGATGATGCATTTTCTTTGGTAAAATAGCCCAAAGCTTTCAAACAGTGATAAATCATCTGAGAGCATTAGCAGGTTTGAAAAGCAACATTTATTAGCTAGCGCAGCCATTTCTTTTCCCACCCAGATTTCCTCTCAAAGAAAATTTATTGCCACGTCTCTCTGACTGAAATATCTCTACAACTGGATCGAAATTGTAGTCAATCTATTGTTTTTGCCTGTCTTAATAACTAAATTGAACTGACCAGATTGTTGATCCCATTGATTGCGAAGAAATCTTTTAAGTTGGCTGAAGAAAAAAAACACAAACAATTAAGCTGGAAGCCACAGAGTCAGTGACCACATAAAAACATGACCTGTGTTCTTTGTAGACTAACTTTCTGCCTTTATTGATGGATCTAATTTGGAAAGTTATTTCTTTTTTCCTTGAGAAGGATAATTGCTTTAATGACAACAAAATGCTTTATTTCTCTGAAAGCTTTTGTAGGCTTTTGAATCCAGATTCTATGTCACAAAAATCATACATTTTTAACTTTCATTTCAAAATAAAAAGAATGGATTCATTTTTTCATTGGGGAAAAATGCAAAAGTAATTCCTAATTACCCCCAATTCTAGTGTAAGAATAGCATAAATCAATTTCTGGCATTTTAAATCACTGAATTGCATTTTGCTGAAGCCTTAAGATTTTTTTCTAACCGTTCACCTTTTGCACATGTGGAGTTGAATATTTGCTCCTGGTATGAGGAAAAAAAAATCTGGAGATTTAGGGAATCAGATAGATACCTTAGACATTCCTTGTTTCAGGGTAAAGGGAGAAAAATATTTTGTTTATTATTGAATAAAATAGAAACATTTTAAAATCAGTTAGTTTAAATCATGTTTTTTAATTGTGATAGAGTCTAACTCCATTTTTGATGGTTGGCCGCCGATAATTTTCAAACCCTGTGCCTCTCCACGTGCCTCACATGTTTCTGGGCAAGCCAATGAGAAGGCTCGTTCACCGGTGGCTGCTTTGGTATCAATCAACTTGCATGAGAAATTTTCACGGACTCTATTGCCTTACTGTGCTAAGAACCAAAACCACTCACCCCTCCCTTCACTCAGGCCGTTTGGGACCAGCTTGTGCGTCTGCTCTGCCCTTCCCAGAAAGCAATATTATGTAAATAATAAACATTTTCATACTTCTTATTCTAGTGTTGCATCAATAGTCCCAACATCTGAACCAATTCTGGGGGGGTTGATGCTGCTACCTAAGGGTACCCACAAAACGACTGATGCTGTGAGCAGGATGGTCTAGGTGGTAACCACCACCGCCTGGGAACTCCTCTTGCTTTTGGCCTTTGCTGCCTGCAGGGAAGCATGCACTCTGAGCTGTTGCCTACTGGCTAGTGAGTGCTCTGACGATTTATGCCGCTTTGCCAAGTCCTATCAAGTGTGTGTTACAGGTTTCATTGACCCAGCTTAGAAGTTTTGGTCATTGGTGCTTGGGGACAGGAGAATGAGATTAGACCCTAGGCCATGTGTTCTGGCCCGCACCTTTCCGTGAGTCTTGAACTAAATCGTGTGTCTTGATTTCAGGATAAGCTGTGATTGACATTGAACTTGGGGAAAAACTCCTACTCTGTGATTGTTGGCTGTGTATCACATGTGGACATTGGTCTTTGTTCTGAGCGCTGCTCAAGGGGAGACCTCTATTCTGCTCTTTATTACGTAATCACTTCATGTGAGAAAGAGTCATCACAATGTGGAGTGCCGAGGTCCATACTCCAAAAAGGTGGTGGTGGTTCATTAGGACTCCACAAAATGCTACTGCTTCTGCTGCTGCGTCTGCCTCTGCCACCCGGAGCGGGGGTGGGGGGATTGTGATCCTCAAGTTTTTAGGGGAATGTACCCATTTGCCCAGGTCCTTATGAAAGCAGCCCCAAATACTTCATCTCATGCCTTTTAAAAGGCCTTGAACACACTCTCCCTAATAAGCGTGACAAGGGGTTAATTTGAGCTCAACTTAAGCCCAGGGCCCCTAAACTCAGTAAAGCAATAACAACCACGGGTGGGGGTGGGGTTTGGGGATGTGGGGGGTGCACCTTGCCCTGCTGATATGACTTGGGGGTTTCTGGAGGAAGAAACTTGTAAATGTGAGCAGGATAGAGATGCGCCTCCCCTCCCCCAATGCCTGCCTTCCACAAAGCATGTCCAGTAACCGCCAGAACCAAAATAAAATGTCCTGATACAAGGAAAGAACACAAAAACTAAAGGAGATAAAAAGGGTACCAATAGGTTTTCACAACTATATGACATAGGTTTTAAAATAGCTTTAAAAATTTACTGAGATGCACCACTGAGAAAATTTTGTGACCTTAACCAACAGGACTGAAATTATAGTTGTATCTAGTGATCCCGCTACATTTAAAAAAGGTGCCCCTATACTTACAGGGTTGTCAAAGAATATAAAATAAAGGGCAAACAGATATACCTCATCTTAACCACTATTATCTTACCTACATTCCCTATGGTCATAGTGCATAGTGTCCTAAAATATCTCATAGTGGACATGGATGATTTGATTCAATGAATAACATTATTCAATTTATTATTATTTATTATTCATTGAATCAAATCATCCATGCCCAAGAAGGGGAAGGGACTAGTCAATGAACATGTATGAATGACCCATGGACGTGGACAACAGTGTGGGGATTGACTGTGGTAGTGGGGGGTGGGCTGGGTGGAGGAGGGCAAAGGGAAAAAAATTAGGACAGCTGTAATAGAGTAACAATAAAAAGGTTAAGAAAAGAAAAAATAAACTGAAATAAAACTAAGTCTTTAGCACTGGCCATTAGCTTGACAAAAATGGACCCCATGGATATTCCCTCGTTGTCCCTCAGAGTTAAAATAATATCTATGGCTCATTACCAGTTAAAACAAGAGCTACAAAAATTAAGAGCCCTTATTTAGATCTACTGAAGGAAGGAGTCATTGTTCCTACTATCTTCTCCATTACTGTTGACCCAATTTGGTCAGTGTTCAAACCTGGTAAAAAGGAATGGCACCTAGTAAAGGCTAACTGCAGCCTTCATGCCAGGGTGCCCCAATTAAGGCCCCCAGATACAATATTGACTCTATCCAATCGGCAGCTGGAAAATATTTTGCTATTGTAGATTTGGCTAATGTATTCTAATCATTGCCTATTTGAACAGCCTCTTACCTTTGAAGGAAAAGAATACACTGTTAACTGGCTACCTGCAAGGCATCTCAATAGCCTGCAGTGTACAGAATCTTTGCAGGCAAGAGTTCAGTCCCTTTCCAGTTTCCTCCAGGAATGTAGGTATGACATCATGCTGATGACATTCTCCAAGGAGAGAAACTGAACTCACTCATTCAGGACCTACAGTCAATCACTCACAAAGGAGCTCTCACAAAAATGGAGGGCCTATCACCTCACACACAGTACAAGGCCTGGACACCTCAGTGAAGTTCCTACCAATCATTTGATCATCCCTGATGTGCTCTATTCCTGACACTGTCAAGAAACAACTATTTTTAGGAACATTATATTTCCCCCAACTATTTGGGGGAAATTGTTCTTATAGTAAGATAAGGAAGGAATTTTATTTATTTTTATTTTTATTTTTTCCTAAGTGTTTTCTTTTTTCTTTATTTTTGTTCAGTTACAGTTGTCCCACCTTTTTCTCCATTGCTCTCCCCTGCCCCCCGCCCCTGCTCCCACAGCCAATCCCCATCTCATTGTCTGTGCCCATGAGTCCCCTATTCATGTTCCGTGACTTGCCCCTTCCTCTTCTTTCCCCATTACCTCCCACCCCTCCCCTCTGTTCTCTGTCAGTTTGTCTTCTGTTTCCATGTCTTTGGTTCTGTTTTGGTCATTTGTTTTGTTGATTAGGTTCTACTTATAAGTGAGGTCACATGGTATCTGTCTTTCACCACCTGGTTTATTTCACTTAGCACAATACTCTCCAGTTTCATCCGTGCTGTTGCGAAGGGTAGAAACTCCTTCTTTCTTTCTGCTGTGTAGTATTCCATTGTATAAACCACAGTTTTTTGATCCACTCATTTACTGATGGGAACTTAAGCTGTTTCCAGCACTTGACTTTTGTAAATAACACAGCTATGAGCATTGGGGTACATAGGTTCTTTTGAATTGATGTTTCAGGATTCTTAGAGTATCATTCCAGCAGTGGGATCACTGGATCAAAAGGCAAGTAATTTTAATGTAAAACAGGAGCCTTCAAAGGAATTCATGCCCTCAGGTTCCTTTGGGAATGGGTTACTGGTCTGTCATTAGGGCTACTTCAAGGAGAAATACTGAAAAGTGTTATTTTAAGATAATTTGACTTCAAACCCATCTTCCAGTAATCAGGTAAAATTAGAGTCAGGCTATACCTAGGCAATGCCTAGAAACCTGTGTTATGAAATTTGACTGGTTTCTCATGATCATCTTGGATGATATCCAAGTTAAAAACTTAAAAAAATAATCTATTTAAATATAAATTAGTGCATAAGTATATATACAAAGATTAAAATATTTTTGAGATTTTCATCCTTAAAATAATCAATTGCCTTTGCCTTTCTTCTTTTTTTTTCAATTAGTGTTTCATCAAGGATTCGTGATAATTTGTTGAAGATCCTTGGATGACTCTTCCCGGAAATGTATGTGTGCATGTGTGTCTGTGTGTGGAGAGAGCGAGAGACAGATGTTAAGTCAGTTGAACTGAGGATAGAAAAATTCCTGTGCATTATTACAGAACATAAAGTGTTATGAATATACCTGCCAGGCTGCATTTTTTCCAAACGTTTTAGTTTGGAAAACTAAACATTTTTTAGAATACATATTATCTTTTAAAAAGTCACACTTTATGGTATTCATCTTTCTGGAAGTTTAATTGTGACCAGAATTTCTGTTAGAAAAGTAGGCTTAGAGACCCCTCAGGGAGCTCTCTAGCAATGTTGAGAGAAGCCCTGCTCTGCTGAGCATGAAGAGCTTTTCTACCCCGAGGAACTCGGCACAGTCAGTGCCATTGCAGACAGTTTCCACGTGTGCTGTGTTTGAAAGAGAGGCTCCGCAGTTAACGCAGCCACAGCATACACTTTTTACTCACATCCCCTGGCCATTCAGGGTCTGTCCAGGAGGTATCCAGCCATGTAATATGAAAAATAGATACCTTTCTTGAAGATACAAGATACAAGAAATATTGTACACAGGATGATGACACCTCAGTCCCCTTCAAAGTAGGCACTTTGGGACCTCACACAGTTCTCCCAACTGCCATCA